>JADRCD010210281.1:0-15203 GCA_019843815.1 Montemys delectorum
TTTTCTTCTATAATTTTGTTGAAGATATTTACTGGCCCTTTAAGTTGGAGGTCTTCACTCTCTTCTATATCTATTATCCTTAGGTTTGGTCTTCTCATTGTGTCCTGGATTTCCTGGATGTTTTGGGTTAGGGTCGTTTTGCATTTTGCATTTTCTTTGACTATTCTGTCAATGTTGTCTATGTTATCTTCTGCCCCTGAGAGTCTCTCTTCTATCTCTTGTATTCTGTTGGTGATACTTGCATCTGTTTCCTGACTTTTTCCCTAAGATTTCTAACTCTAGGGTTGTCTCTTTTTGTGATTTCTTTATTGTTTCTACTTCCAGTTTTAGGTCCTGAATGGTTTTACTCAATTCCTTCACCTGTTTGTTTGTGTTTTTCTTCATTTCCTTAGGGGATTTTTGAGTTTGCGCTTTAAGTGCTTCTACTTGTTTACTTGTGATCTCCTTTAATTCTTTATGGGATTTTTTGTTTCCTCTTTAAGGGCTTGTACCTCTTTACCTGTGTTCTCCTGTATTTCTTTAAGGGAGTTTTTCATGTCCTTCTTAAGTTCCTCTATCATCATTGTGAGATATGATTTTAGATCCATATCTTGCTTTTCTGGTGTTTTGGGATATCCAGGGCTTGCTGCAGTGGGAGTATTAGGTTCTGATGAAGCAAAGTGGTCTTGGTTTCTGTTGGTAGGATTCTTGTGTTTGCCTTTTGCCATCTCTTGATCTCTGGTGTTAGATGTTCTTGGTGTCTCTGAGTAGAGTTTGTCCTGTCCCTGCCGCCCTCCGACTCCCCTGCAATTCCTGAGGCCTGTGCCTCTTGGCTGGTCAGGCCTGAGTCTCTGGGCTGAAGCATGCCCTGGAGTTGGGCCCTCTACCAGCAGGGAAGGGGCAGAGATGGTCACTGATCCAGCTCTGTCACTAGGAAGCTGAGAGGATCCTGTCCCTGCTGCCCTGCGACTTCCCTGCAATTCTCTTTTTTCTTTAGATCATTTCAATACCATGCAATAATAATTTTCTTCTAAAATTTCAAATTTCTTCACATTTTTATTTACATGGGTTGGGACTTTGTAAATGTGATATAAGAAAATAGTGTTCTTGATTTACTGGTTTGTTACAACATCCATAGGCTTCTACCATGCTCATCTTGCATTCTAAATGCTTGGTTATCATGCTTTGCCATGTGTATGTTTCTGTCTATTGGGATTCACCCTTGTTTTCTTTTCTGTAAGGTTGAGGAAAGAAACTAGGACCCTGTACACTCTTACAACTGAGCTCTACCCACTGCCTGTAGTCAATTAATTATGGTGTTAATATCATCATTTATCCTTTAAAGTTTTATAATATACTCTAATGTTTTATAGAGTGAGAAAAGAACCCCTGCCTTCCATTTATAAAACATCTTTTCAAAGATATTTATTCTTACCTGTTCAATTTTCATACAGCTCAAACTGACTAATCAATTTGCAAAATCACTAACAGAAAATCATTCATCTGGATGTCATTAACCATATATTAAATTAAACTAATTATATCTTAGATATTCAAGTCATTCCATCTCCTAATATGGCATCTATGTACTTTCAGAATTTTTGTTTCTGGGGCTGAGGAGTAGGTTGGCAGTTAAGCACACTGCTTTTCTTCTAGACACACCAGGTTCAGTTCCCAGCACCCATGTGGTCATTTGTAGTTATCCTTGGCACCAGTCCATGGGATCTGGTACCCTCTTTTTGATCCTGAAGGCATCAGTCAGTCATGCAGGAAGTACACATACATATGTTGTCTTAGTTAGGGTTTTACAGCTATGAACAGATACCATGACCCAACTCTTATAATGGACAACATTTAATTGGGAGTGGCTTACAGGTTCAGAGGTTCAGTCCAGTATCATCAAGGTGGGAACATGGCAGTGTGTAGACAGGCATGGTGCAGGAGGAGCTGAGAGTTCTACATCTTCATCCAAAGGAAGTCAAGGAGCAGACTGTTGGCCTACCCTCACAGTTACACACTTCCTTCAACAAGGCCACACCCATTCCAACAAGGCCACACCTCCTAATAGTGCCACTCCCTGGGCCAAGTACATTCAAACCACCACATATATTTAGGCAAGACACTTACAAAAAGTAAAAATGAATAATTTTTACTCTTTAAAAATAACTTTCACACTTCTCTATGAAATGCTGTCTGGTTTTTTTTTATACATAATTCTTGTGTGTGTTCTGCTATATGCAATGTTTAAGTACTTTGGTTTTGTTTTTCTTTTGCTTGCAATTTGTTTCTTCTATATTTCATCATAATGTTTAGTTCCTAATTTATAAAGAGAAAACAAGCAACTTCTTCATGAGTCTAGATATTATATTCCTAACCACTTACTCGATTTTTATAGTCCTTTCTGGATCCAGCAAGTATATATAATCTACTAATACAAATCTTTTATTTCTTTCCTATCAGCATTCAGCTAATTTCTATCTTCCTTTTAATTGTATTCTTCAGAGTTGTAATGGCAATATAGAAGCCATACTCTATTAACAAGGATCATTTCCTTATTAAAGATGTTCATGAAATGCTTCAAATATTTTAAATCAATTACAATGCAAATTCAAGCTCACAATTTTTATCATGATCAGTTATCTATTTATATCTTCTTAAAAAATAAAACAAACTGGGGAGAGATTTTGAATTTCATCCAAGACCTCATGTCCTTTCATTGCTATTCACATGAGTTTGGGTTTGCTGTTTGAATTTTACTCTTGAGTAGTAGTGTATCAGGGCAGGCAGTAGGAGCTCTCTGGCCTGGACATAAGCAATTGTTTAGAACTCAGATGACAAAAGCATTGTCCGGGAGGACTCCTTTACCACTGGCACTCTTTAGAATTGCCAGTGCCTGCTTATAATGAGAAGCAGGGGTTTTAATTTTATTATTGTTTCTGGATTCTCTCTAGCCAGGCTCACAGCTGCAGCTGAGGCCCCAGCCTTTCCATAGCTATTCTCTATCATACTCTGTAACAAAATGGATTCCCCAGCACCCGCAAAACAAAACAAAAACAAAAATTAATTCTAAAACCCATTGTGCATATACTCCATGTAGAATTCAATTTGCAGTTCTGTTACTTAGTATTGTTGCTTTTATGCTAAGATTCAGGTTGGTTCAGAGATGATGGACTGCCAGGGCAGGGAGACAGGAGTGGATGGGTGGGTGGGGGAGCAGCACCCTTATAGAAGCGGGGGGAGAGGGAGGGGATAATGGGATTCTGGAGGGGACAGGAAAGGGGATGACATTTGAAATGTAAATAAAGAAACTATCTAACAAAAATATTTTAAAAACACATAAAATAATAAGGTAGTTGTCTTTTTAAATCTCAGTATTCACTCTAATTCTCATTTAATGATGAACAGAATATAGAAGATTTATTTATTTATTTATTTATTTATTTATTTATTTATTTAAAGTTTGGAAAAGTTACCCAAAATCATCTGGATATTTACTTGAGAACTTAAAATTTTCCAGGATTTTAAGTTTAAATGTATTTCCTAATAAAAGTATAAACAGCGGGCGGTGGTGGTGCATGCCTTTAATCCCAGCACTTGGGAGGCAGAGGCAGGTGGATTTCTGAGTTCAAGGCCAACCTGGTCTACAGAGTGAGTCCAGGACAGCCAGGGCTACACAGAAAAACCCTGTCTGGAAAAACCAAAAAAAAGATATAAACATTAGACTGATATTTTAAAATTATTTATCAATGTTTAAAATTTTTATTTTAGTTAATTTCTCTTGCTATTTCCTGGATGACCTAGACATTGGCAACTTTATAGTTTTTAATTTTTTTTCCATATTTGAACATAAACAATCTTTTAAATACATGTTTTAGCAAAAGGAAGAAAGAAAGAAAGAAAGAAAGAAAGAAAGAAAGAAAGAAAGAAAGAAAGAAAGGAAGATAGACAGACAGAGAGAGAAAGAAAGAAAGAAAGAAAGAAAGAAAGAAAGAAAGAAAGAAAGAAAGAAAGAAAGACAGAAGAAAGAAAGAGAGGAAGAAAGAAAGTTTCTTAACCCAATGTTTTCTGACTAAAATAAAATCATTTGCCATCCTGGTATGGTCAGACAAAACAAATAAACATTTTATTGCAAGAATCAATTCTGCAAAAATTTTAACTGAATCAATTCAGTACCAACTATTCTTTCTGTTTGAGGCCAATATGAAAAGAATGCAGTAATCCATCCCAGCTCTGCTATTTACTAGTTTGGGACCCTAAACTAGTCATTTAAATTCCAACCTCTTAGTTTCCTTTTCAGTTAACTGAAGGTCATAATGCTAGCCACTTGAAGGGGTCTTAGGAGACTGAAATGAGCTGTTGAAGGTCTAGGAACCTGTCTACAGGTCCTCCCGGCGGATAGCTGGAGGAGGCTCCCCTGAGTCTCCTGAGTTCGTGCCATACTGGCAACAGTTTTTTATTCTTCCTGCTGGCTTTCCATGAAGTCCCTTTAAATGTGAAGTGCACGTCAGTAGTTGAAGAAACTTTCTACCCTCCCAGCTTTTAGTTGTAAGCTAATTTTTTTTAACTCCCTGAAACAGGAATTCGTAACTCCCTCTCCTCCCTGCCAAACCCTACAGGAAAAGCAAGCAACAAAATGCTGGGGTGTTTCAGAATTTGTCATGAGCTCAACAGGTCTCTTCTCTGCATTTACAACCAATTATACATGTAATGGTTACAGACATGATTTTCTACTCTAGCAGGTTTTCATGTTGAAAACAGATAGAAGGAGCCTGGGGAGAAAGTTAAGTAACTAAAGTGATTGCCACGCAATGTCTGGAGCCCACATAGAAAAGCCAAGCATGGTAGCTTGCCTTGGAATTCCCAGTGCTAAGGAGGCAGGTTGATTCCTGCAGGTCACTAGACAGCCATTTTGGCCAATGTGATAGGCTTTGCCCAGTGAGAAACATCATCTGAGAACAGAGTGCATAGCATCTGAGTAAGAATCACACTTAATGTTGTCTTCAGGCCACCACCCATGCACACATGAATACATGTGTATGTACATGCAAACATACCCATGTACACACGCGCATACATTAGCTATTGTCAAATGTACAATTAACTGTACTTTTGACTTGTTGTTGAAGAAAGGAACTGGAGTTCAGTATAATTAACTTATTATGGAGTATTTTCTCGACTACTTGAGAATGTATATTGTACCCCAACTATTTACTAATTAGGATATTTATTACTTAATGATTCATCTTGATTTGTTGATTTGAATTTTAGAAATAAATAGCCAACCTGTGTGATGTTTAGAAAAATGCACAAATAGTTGGTTTTGTTGTTGTTATTGTTGTTTAGACATAATTAGAAAATCAATATTACATTAATAGCTATCTTTTGGATGGGTTATTCATGTTTCTACTGTCTTTGAAAAGCCCAAATCATTTTTTACATTTAAAAGGTATGTAAACAAACAAACAATAGCAGAAATCAATACAGCAAGACAAAAAATCACATTCACACACAGACACACAAAAGTTGGTGTGTCTTTTTGTGTTGTCCAATTTCTTCTGGACAGTGGTCTTCCTTGGAATATTTGTATAGAGAGTGATAGTATATTGTAGAGAATGGATTTTTCCCTTTCACAGTAGTATCAATTATAAATAGCTTTCTGATTTTGGGTATTGCTCTGTTTCTGTTTCTATGTACCCCTTCTCTATGATGGGTTTTTGTCTGATTTGATCTTGTGCATGCTTTCACAGTTCTCCGTGAGTGGTTTGGCTTTGGTGTTTGTTTGTTTGTTTGTTTGTCTGTTTGTGTTAGGGAGAACATGAAGTTGGATAGGGGAGAACTGGAAGGAGATGAGAAAGGGAAATGATCAAAATGTATTGTTTGAAGAGAAAATATGCATCTATTTATTAACATAGGATCTGTAGACTGTCATTTGTTGTTTGTCTGCAAAAGTATTACCAGGAAAACATGGCTGCACACTGTAAATCATCAAGTGTCATGTGTTCCATTATAGTCATCATTTTGCTAGTAGTATGGGGAAGAACTTAAAGTTGAGAACTTATTTCCTATCTACCCAAACTGATGATAAGCTATAAAGAACACAGAAACATGATTTGATTTTAATACAACTATCATGAAACTGGATTGAACAAATTTGATATGCATCATTTAAATGCTCAAATAATCACCTAAGAGGCCCAGAAATGTATTGATATCCCACTAGTAAATAAACACAAAACACTTCCCTTTGGAATTATTGGGCCAACAACAAGCCCGAGTTTGCATTTTCTACTTCTATGTCTTCCATCTGCCTGGAGTCTGTGGTTTCTGTGTGTTGTGTGTCTATATGCCTTCCCGGTCTTACTGTGATCAAACTGCCCCTATGCTGTGTCTTTTCTGATGTGTGAGTCTGTCTTGTTCCCACATCTTCCTGATGTCTAACTGTTCCTAACAAAGGACTTTGCTCTGTATTTATTATGCAGCACAGAACGTATCGCGTGGGGAAGGCATGGCTGATAATTTATAGAAAATTTTAACTGATCTTTAGAACAAATTAAGTCATTTATTCAAACTGAACCCAGAGCATTTAGTACTGCAAATATACCATCACCAATCAATATCCACATGCTGCTTCAACATTTATGTCAGATATTTTTTTATATAAGGTCACTTTTGACCCTTCACTGTTTTCAATAAAAGGTTGTCATAACACACAGTCACACATTTCTCCCTGGGTCAGGGTCCTGGAAAAATACATCATTTAATATTAAAGCTATACATTCACTTAGGCTGTATAAGTGGATTACCCAGGAAATTCAAGGCAAGTAAGGTTTGTTGTTGCATTATTCTTTCTCTTTTTATTTTATTTTATTTTATTTTTTTTTAATTAGGTATTTTCTTTATTTACATGTAAATTTCTCCTTTCCCAGTTCCCCTCTAAAAAACAAACAAACAAACAAACAACAAGAACAAATCCCTGTTGCCTCCCCCCTCCCCATGCCTGCCACCCCCACCCTCTCCCACTTATTGGCCCTGGCATTCCCCTACACTGGGCACAGAACCTTCACAGGGCCGAGGACCTCTCCTCCTATTGATGATCAGCTTTGCAATCCTCTACTATACACATGCTGCCAAAACAGTCAGTCCCACCATGTATAGTCCTTGGTTGGCTGTTGGGTCCCTGGGAGCTCTGAGGGTACTAGTTAGTTCATATTGTTGTTCGTCCTAAGGGTCTGCAAACCCTCCAGCTCCATAGAACTTTTCTCTAACTTCTCTTAAATGCAGGTTAAACAAAGAGTGATAGCAGTGTGACTTAAGAGATGCTTGAGGTGTATTATTTTGAGATCCTGCAAAAATTTTATTTTCTTTATATATAAGAGAAATTTTCATAAAATTTGTATTGCTATGCCAATAAAGAATTAACCTCCAAAAGCAAAATATAAGAGAAACATCAATATAGGGTTTATAGCTTTATAAATCTGTTCTGTTATAGAACTAAGATTGATAGCAATTTTAAGTAATAGAGCATGTATGTAGTTGCTATATGCTCATGGGCATAGCATAAACATCAAAACTGATGAGAGAAAACTGTGTATGGAGGAGGTTCATACGGGTAAACCAAAAGTTAGGAAGTGGAGGGATGGGAGCCACACAAGTCAGGAGGCCAGCCTAATGAGTTCTAAGACAGGGCAAAACTATATCGAACAGCAAAATTCAAAATAGTAAAGGGATACAAGAAAGCAACTGAAAAGTACAAAATATTACAGACAGAAAGAGAAATCTTACTAACTAACTCTGGTGGTTTAAGAAAGTGGAAGAACAATAATCTCTTAGGTAATCTGCTAATGTTCACTATAGAATATCTATGTGGAAATGTGATGATACAAAGGAGAGCTATAGCTATGATACTGAGATAAAAAGTACACATCCCACCAAAATGTACATTTTAATGCCATTGTGTCTATTATACATACAAAAGGAAGAAAGCTGGGAAGATGGCTCAGTTGGCTAAGTGGCTGTAGCACAAACATGCAGAGCCAAGATCAAGTCCTCAGCACCCTTGAAAATCTGGATAGATAGTACAGTCTACAATCTGGAAACCTCAGAGCAGGATGGCCCAAGACAGATGATCCCTGGATCTCAAAAGCCAGTCTGATTAGCTAACTCCATGAGCTCCATGTTCAGTGAGTGATCTGTCTAAGGTGGAGAAACATCAAGGAAGATACCTGACACTGAAATTTGAAAATTGAAATATGGGTGCACACACACACACACACACACACACACACACACACACACACACATACACACGGGGATACGGGGATGAGGTGTGGGAGGAGAAAGCATTCCATTGGATAGAAAACTGTTTTCTGTGTTTGCATGTGTAATCTGATCTAATAGAGCTTAAATTTTTTAAATTAAAATACAATTATGATATTTCTCCCTTCCTTGTTCTCCTCCAAGTTCTCTACATACTTTCTCCCTTTTGATTAGTGTTGTCCCATTTAAACACTACTCATTTTTATTGGATATTTTCTTTATTTACATTTCAAATGTTATCTATCCCCTTTCCAAGTCTCCCCTCTGGGATCCAACCCCCCCCCACCCTCTCCCTTTCCCTCTGCTTCTATGAGGGTACTCCACCACCCACCTACCCACTTCTGCCTTCCCATCTTGGCATTCCCCTACACTGGGGCATTGAACACCCTCAGGCCCAAGGACTGCTCCTCCCACTTATGTCCAACAAGGCCATCCTCTGCAGCTGGAGCCATGGGTCCCTCCATGTGTACTCTTTGGTTGATGGTCCAGTCCCCGTGAACTCCAGGGGGGTCTGGCGGTAGACATTGTTATTCCCCCTATGGGGCTGCAAACCGCCTCAGCTCCTTCAGTCCCTTCTCCAACTCCTTCATCGGGGACCCTGCGCTCAGTCCAATGGTTGGCTGCAAGCATCCGCCTCTGTATTTGTTAGGCTCTGACAGAGCCTCTCAGGAGACAGTCATATCAGGCTCCGGTCAGCAAGCACTTATATCTAAGGCTCAGGTAACACTGAGGAAGATGCGTCAGGATATCATTAAGGAAACTGTGTAGGCTTTTGTGTTAGAGCCGAAGTTAGGAGGCCAGCCTCATTTATATAATATGTTCTAGGACACGGAAAAATCAAAGAGCAAAATTCAAAGCAATAAAAAGATACAGTAAAGAAAATAAAAATCACAAAACCTCAGCCGGAGGCACTATCCCTGAATGCAGAAGTTGACTCCAGCTAAAAGAACCTGGTTATTGGGCTCTAAGGCATGTTGTATGCTTGGCATTTTCATCTCATTCTCTGCTTTCTGTTTGTCATGTAGTGACGAAGCTCTTCCATCATATGTTCCTACCACCATTATATTATGCCCAAGCATTAGAGCCAAAGAGGTGCACACCACACAAACACACAAAACCAAATGCAAATGCACACACACACACACACACACACACACACACACAGAGGCATGCATGTGTGGATACACACACACACATATACAAAGACACACACACACACACACCAAACACATACAGACACACATTCATACACATCAAACACATACACATGCACAGAGAGACATACCATGCATATACAGATACACACCACACAGAGATACACACAGAGACACAAACACAAGCTCACATCCACACATACCACACACAATTATATACACCAAACACACACATAAACATACCACATACAGATATACACACACCACACATACATATACCCCCACACACCCACACTGACACAGAGATACATACACCACACACACAGATACACAGCACACACACACACACACACACAAAGAGGCATGCATGTACATGAACATTCATATAGATATATACATACAAACAACTTGACAATTGTCTTATATTTATAAGATCTACACAGAAATATGCTATAGGATTAAAATTAATGAAAAGAATTTATTTTGGATTGGCAGAGAAGAAAGTAACTATGCCACAAATCTTAAAGAAAATAATTCAGATGAGTGTTTTTGTTTCAAAGATTGGCCAAAACACACTTAGTACACACAAGCAAGCTCATTCAAGAGTATTGATTAAGACAGAAATAGTACAAAATACACATATTGAAAGAAACCAAGAAAGTCAATATACAGTGACGATCACTATCATTTAAATAATTTCAGTGGACATCCAATACCCAACAGCATCTTTCCTAGGTTTTGTTTGTTTGTTTGTTTGTTTTTGGAGTGCTGGGGCACAAACCTAGGACCCTGAACAAGCTAAGCATGCGCATCCTCATCCCTTTACAATTTTCACAAGGCTGACGTTATAGAGACTTTGAATGGGAAATACAATATTTTGAATAAAGAATAATAAGAAAGGGAACTGACCACATAATAAAGTACACTAGTGTGAGAGAAGTGCTTAAGTGCAGCCCAGCAACGCAGGGACAATTGGAAAACCTCTTCTGTCCATGCAGTGAAGAATCCTATGAAAGTGAATTACATCTCTTTACATACTTTTGTGAAGTAATAGCCAAACTGTATCATTAAGTGAAAAGAGGGTTAGAAAATAATATGTCAGTACTTAAGCACTGACCTAACAAATAAGTATGTGTGTGTGTGTGTTCGTGTGTGTGTGTGCGTGTGTATGTGTGTGTGTAAGTGTATGTGTATATGTATATGTATATATGTATATGTATGTAGATGACCTTACACATGGCAATGTGTGTGCATATGTTCATAGTTGCATTTGGAAAAAAATACTTTAAGAGTAAAGTATAAACCTTGAGGAAAAAGTGTTATCCTTAAGAAGAAACATTAGCCACATGTGGTGGCACATGCCTATAATATATGCCTTTTGGGGGCTGAAAAATAAAAATCTGGAGTTCAATACTACCCTCAGCTACATAAAGGAGGTAGAGGACATGCTAGAGTGAATGAGATCCTGCATCAAAAATTGCTATGCATATATATATATACATGTATATATAATACATATGTATTATACATGTACATGCACATACACACATATACATACACCACATTTAAGGCAAAAAAGCCAGTATTTTTTGAAATATTCTTTATTTTTGCTTGCCTAGAACATGCATATGCATGCACAACCTAAATCTATTTATGGATGTTTTAATGCCTTGACAGTCAAAAGTCTTTATGTTCATTGAACTATAGCACTTACACTAATCAATTCCCTTTATGTGGTGACATGAATAGAACAGTCATTGAAAAGACACTTGTATGAGGATCATCTGTAGTGATTTTAGGATCAACACTGAAAGTTCGTTCACAGAATTTGATAATGTTCTAACATTGTTAGCACACAGTACACTGTACCAGAGGGGGAGAAAAGGATTTTCTGAGTCGTGGATCTTTCTAAGAGGACTAATGGAGTGTTGTGTCAATAGACAGGTATATTGTGGGACTGAGACTCTGGCTTGGATGCCAAACATCAAGCAGAGTACTTGACTTCATGTATATTTACAATTTGATATTAGATACCTTTGTACACCATGAGATGCTGTGCATGAACGAACTGGAGATGCTTGATTTAGAGAAGAAAGAAAATATCTTAGAATCTTCTCTCAAAAAGTAATTCTACATAAGTTTACTTACTAGCTTTATTATACAAATGTGGATTGCAACAAATACAAATATGGTAAATCTAGCTTTCAAAGAGATAAAGTTGAAGAATTGCATAATCAGAAATAAAAGGAGATACAAAGTCCATGTGAAGTACCAATTCAGTTATGTACATGACAAGAAGTCAAAAGCTAGGTTAACTATGAAGATAGGAGAATATACATTATTTCTTAGTGCTATATTGTGAAAGAAACTTTTGAAAAATAAGAAGTGATTTCATTAGTTACCTACCCTCCCACGTCTAATAATGGAAAAATATCATTAATAATTATAATAAATCTGAAAAATAAAAATAAGATAGGCCTCTTTCTAAAAACCTAGAAAATATATCTCTTGGTGTCAGTCTTTTGATATACTATCTCCTTTAGATTAGCAAGTCTATGGAAGAGAAGCAGGAACCAGCTACCTTCCAAATTTACATCCTTCACTGATTAGGGTTGAACAATACAACATCTTATTTACAATATAAATGGGTGGATGGTGACACACTATTCATAGTGATGACTGCAATCACTCAATGAAAAGGATCCTCCTCATCAGCTTTGTGATTATCATAAGGATACACGTTGTATGTCTGTTTCCTGGTCTTCCTGGTCAGGGGCTCATTCAAAGGTCATCTCAGTCCAAATCAAGCCCGATTAGATTTTTATCTTTTTCCCAGTGAGACTGAAGTAAGAACATGTAAATGGGTGAATTGAAAGCTCTTCTGTTTGCTTACATTTGTCTGTACAACTCAGGCTGGCTTCAAATTCACAACCATTCTCCACCCTAGCCTCCAGAGTGCTGGGATTTTAGTCAAGTGCTATAACATCTAGATAACTGTTTAGTGTTTTCTATTGCAAGCATACCAGAGTAGTAAAGTTGAAATTCCATAGTACAAATTCACAGAGTTCAGAAGCAAAGAATAAGAGGCAGAGGGAGCTACTGGGCTTCAAGATTCATCAACTCTGAAACCCAGGGGACAGGAAGAGGTCCATGTAATGTGTTAACCAATCTTCCTTAATTAGCACTTGTTAATTGTATTGACAAACTCATTCTAAAGGCTAGGTAGCAAATTATTTTAGGCTACATCCTTAAGAACCTTGAATGTCCATATTCTATAAATGTTATTTTTCTAATCTAGAAAGTAAGTCAAGTTTTAAAAGGTGATAGCTGTCAATTGCTTCTACAATTTTCTTTACAAGAAGAAACTATTCTTCCTTCTGGAAGTGGCCTGTATGAATTCTTGGGGGAATATTGATTCCTATTTAAAGACCTTCTAATTGGATGTTCAAAAAAGTTTGGCAAATATTATGAAATTCTACCCTAGAAATGTGCTGCATTTTTTTCCTTGGAGCATTTTCACTGTACATATTTCCAGAATAACCCCATGGCCCTGGAGAAATCTCAGTAATATTTCATCATAACTATGAGAGTTAAGGTAGAACAATTACATCACCTTAACATACCTACCATTTTAGAGACCAGACATGTTGTAAGATCAGTGGAGCTATTCAAGGTGAGCATGTAACTCTAGAGAATGCCAGCCACAGTGCTTCAGTTTCCTTATTGCTAGGCTGTACCCTTCTCTACAGCACTATGATGCTTTAGCATCCTCTGCCTCTTAAGGACAAGCTTGTCTCATGCTATGAAACTAGGCACTACTTACTAGAGTGGCCTATAAATACAACCATCTGAAATAGGAATCAGAGTACTCACCTATACATTTTTAAACAAGGTGTGGTTGTTTGAATGAGATTGGCCCCCATAGGCTCATAACTTTTCACGCTTGGTTCCCAGCTGTGGACTGTTGAAAAGAACTGTGCAGTGTGGCCTTCTTGAAGGATGTGTGGCCATGATGGAGGAGCTCCGTCACTGCAGCTAAGCTTTGACATTTCAAAAGTTTGTCAAAACCACGTAGGAATGTGAGCAGTTACAAGTGTTGATACTACAGCCAGCTCAACAAATTTCGTTGTACAGTTCTAATGGAACATAGAGATGAAACTCTTCCGCTGGACAGGCCAACACGAGTGCAACCTTGTCAATCACAAGCTGCATTCAAAACAAAATCTCATGAATTCTCAGATTTATTTCCTGGAGAAGAAGCCCTTGCAAACTGTGGAAGAACTTCTGAGGATTTAAGTGATACCAGTAATATTATGTCCCCATATCATGCCAGTATTGCATGAATGTGACATAGGGTTTTCCATGACTGTTAGCCTGTGTGGTTAAGCAGGGTCTATGATCCGGTCACACTCTTTTCTAGCTATGATGCTAGTTCTAGCACCACCTCTTGTTTAAAGGGCAGCAAAGTCTCTATTTAGTGTCTTATAGAGTTTTCACTGGGCAACATTTTTATTAGTTTCTTAGTCTCTGCTCATTTTAGACACTGACCTTGATTGACAGTTCTTAATAAAGACTGTATGAAGACATCTCTCCAATATGGCTATCATTGCTGATAGATGAACCCCAGGAATTCCTAGCTAAAATTTTTTGCCTTGTTCTCTCTGCACAACCAGATTGCTTCTTGTTTGGGTTGCCATCGTGACACCCAAAGGGAATTGTTAAAACCTCGCTTACTGAAAAATGTCATCAGTTCATTAATTGAGTTTGTCTTCCCATTCAGATTTTTGTTCTGAAATCAGGGACCTGACAAAGAATTAAACCATTGACATTTCCAAAGCAGTTTGGTAAGAATAAAAGAGCTGAAAAGGTTTTCAGAGACTAGCAACAGTGGCAGTCCCTTGTCATAACCAAGGCAGAAGAGAAAGGGGAAGAAAATTACAGAGATGGGAGAGAGGGAGATCAGGGAGAAGGCTTCAGGACAAGAGTTGTGTATGGAAAGACACAACTCTTGGTAACTGGAGACAGGAAGTAGCAAATAACAAAAGTAGTGAGGGCGGATGAAGAAATGTTTTCACTTGATCTATTTTGTCACCTCTAGTTGGTGATCTCCACTATCTGCCTTATTAGACTTAGAATCACCATGGAAATTTGGGTGTGTCTGTGAACATGTTCCCAGAAATATTTAACTGTACAAGGAAGATCTGTTCTGAATCTGAGCACTCCAAGCCACAAGATAGAATAAAGGAGGAAGTGAGCTCCTCACCAGCCCTTTGTACATTGGCTGCAGCTGCTTCACACTTCTCACCTCTGGACCTCCTCTAACCAGGGAGCCAAAGCAATCTGTTTCTTTCTGACATTGCTTTTGTGCGTTGTTTTGTCATACTTACGAGTAAAGCAGGCAGGTAACACCCAGGCACTATAGAGGGAAGGGGAGACTGGCTTAGGAGGTAAATTCAAAAACCCTGAAATCATTCTATGTGCTTCTTAAAGTTGACATTGATTTCACATGGCTCCCAAACTTCAAGTGTCAGATGCCTAATTACTTTCTTTCTAACTCTCATGGAGCTTAGACAATGAAATGATGGAGAAATCCAGCAACAGTTACTCTGGTAGCTTTTAAAGATGTGATTTTGCCTGCATTTGAATTATGCTCTACTTACTAGGGTTTCTAAATTATTTCACTCTTAAAAAGAGGTTTTCCTATTTGACAAATGAGATAAATGTATATAGTTATTAGGAAAAAGATAGAGAACT
>JADRCD010210282.1:9125-29864 GCA_019843815.1 Montemys delectorum
GAGTCCATTAGTGTCTGTACATAAAATCCTTCAGTCAAATCCTAAATGTAAGGTCTGCTAAATGACATGTAACCTTTCACACCTTTTAGTGTGTTGATCATGAAGGAGGAAAGTTCCTGTGGGCGTCACTGCAGGGTATCAGAGAAAGACAGCTGTTCCTAGCTGCTGCTTAAAGATCTGCAGTGGGAGGGAAAAAAGAATGTTTCAGTAATCTCGAATAGTCTGCTTAGTAATTTGGAAAGCAGAATGTGGCTCTTTGATGCTCACTGAGCATTTTTTTTGGGCAACTAATTCAGGTCCATTTATCTTCTGTGACATCGACTAATGAAGCTCCCTGTCTCTCTGGAGCACATTAAAAGTGTCTAAAGTGTGCTTATTCCGTAGTTCACAACGAGGCGGGTGTGTCTCACGGGTAGAGGCAGCCCACATGGGCACCCTGCCTGAGAAGCTGAAGTAAATGGAGTTCTCCAGTAGTGTTTCAGCCAAGGGGTGTTTGCTGTTTTAACCTCTGAGATCTGGGTAAGATCTCCGATTTCTTAAGAGTTGGAACTCTAGGAGTTAAAACAATTTTAATCAATCCTGTCAAATATATTCCAGTTTAGAAATGCTTCCATTTTAAACAGAATGGGAAAGCAAACAGAAGTTAATTAAAAGGAGTACTGGTGAGTACTTCCTGTCTACAGTGTCTGAACCCTAGGGAAGTGAGAGCAGTAAAGAACCATGCCTTACTGAGACTGTTTTGTAACTAGCTTTAAAACAGATCTGGGACAAAAATCTCACAATGGTGGCGGTGATGCTGAAGCAAAAGCAAAGCAAAGAAGGGGGAGAGTTGGGGTTTTGTGTGAAAAATCTCAAGAATGTGTGATTAATGAGGCTGGAGAGCTGGTTCTGCTGCTCTTCCAGATGACCCAGGTTCCATTCCCAGCACCCACATGGTGGCTCACAACGATTTGTAATTACAGGGAATCTGACACCTACTTCTGATCTCCTTGGCCACCAGACATAGATATATATGCAGGCAAAATACCCATCTACATTAATGATGGCAATGAGATAAAAATAAGTTTCTGGTGAGAAAAATACAGTCTCCAATTTAAGGGAATGGCAGGGAGGGGCTAAAGGAAGAAAGAACACATCTAAGACCTGGGCTTACATTTCACAAGTTTTTTAAATTTCATATGAGAGATGGCACAAATCTAAGGAAGAGAGGCAAAGCTGAGGTTTTCCTTGGTAGAGTCAAGTCTGTGCCTCTAAACCTCTCTACTAATTTGTACATCTCAGGTCAGTCTCTCACACTGTCAGCTTGACTTTGCATTCTGAGAACGACGATTAACATGAACATAACTAAGGCTGGTGCCACACCCGCTCCAGTCTAGTCTGTGTGACTTCAAGGAAGCTAGTCTCCTGGAGTCCTTTTGGGATTTCTAACTTGGAGGTGGCCCAGACTTGTCCTTGTGATAGTCGATGGAAGGTCTCAAGTGCTTTCTTTCTATATTAGGTATAGAGGTGCCCCCAAGGAATGATTTACTAAGCTAAATTGGACATTGCTTTCTGAACTTCACCAACGTTTCAACATTGTAGTCTATGCGAACCAAACCTCAGCTTGGAATTTCATAAAGAATGTTACCCATTCAGACTAATTGCCTCCGACATTGTTAGGGAGATAGTGAAGGAGGTTGGGCATTGAAGTTTCCTGAGGAAGAGTTAATTATCCCAGGGCAAGTTCAACTAGAATCCTCATTTCAGTCATATATGACAGACCACATTAGAATTGCAGCTGAGCCACTCCCAGGAATTAGATTATTGTATTGTTCTTGGTAATGTTAGCAAGAATGGGACCCCTGGGGCATATCTCTGCTAGCCCAGAAGATTAGCATAGTTGGGCGTTTACTAAGGACCACTGGTCTTGGGCTATAGAATAGACTGAATGGAAATTCTTTGCACTTGGCTTCTAAGATTAAGATGACCTTAGATAAGGCTGACTTTCTTTCAGTAGTAACCACCACTTAGTTCCTGTCAATTTACATGTATATACTTTTCTATAGACCCATTGTGCTTCAGATGACTTGGAATGTACCTTGAATGCCTTTTCTTTCTCTTTTGTAATGACCATAAAAGTCTAATTCCTACTTTGAGAATACACACTCAGATTCAACACTCTCTGTGTCCGCCTGAGTCTATGAATCACATTCCTGCCAACTCCTTGCCTGCCTGTTTACCGAGACCCTGATATCTCCTGCAGGAGGCAAGTATTTGTATAAGATCCTATCTACATTTGATCAAACTTCGTAGGCTTTCTGAGCAGCCATTGAAGACTTGGACTGAATGCAGTATAGGAAGGGTAGAGATGTGAGTCACTGACCATGAAATGTCACAAATATATGCTCCTGATGTCTTGGGGCTCTTACCTTTTAAGGTAGATTCTAAACTTGTATGCTGTACTTAGGAGTAAGTAAGGTCCATTCTTATATGAGCACTGAACCAAACTCCTTAAAGCAAGCCTCGAATTTCTTGTTTTCTTTTGCTTGTGTGAGCATGTATTTGTGAGCACATATATGTGTGCACACATATGTGGACATATGTGTGGAAGCCAGAGGTCAAATTCAGTTGTTGCTCCTCAGGAACTGTTTGCCTGGCTTTTTTTGAAGCAGAGTTTCTCTCTGTTCTGGGGATAATGAATTAGGCTAGGCTAGCCAATGTGCCCAGGGATTCTTCTGTGTCTCCCCAGCCCCACGATTACAGACCACACCACCACACCTGGCTTTTCTATGTGGGTTTGGGTTTTGAACTCAGGTCTTCATGTTTGCAAGGCAAGCACCTTGCCAATTGAGCCATCTCCATCACCATTTCTGATGAGTGCCACAACTGTTTAATTGTGAAAGGTCACTAGAAAAAACATAGAATATATCTTACATATAAGTTGGACTTTATAGAAACAAAAATTTTGTGCAGAAAAGGATATTATCAGCAAGCAAGTAGACAGATCATAGAATGGGAGAAAATGTCTGAAAATCCTTTGTCTGATAAGGAATTGCTATGTACAATATGTAACAAAACCCAAATCGTTGAAAATTAAGCAAAGGAAAAGCTGGAGTCGGGGGATACTCTTATACTTCAGAGTGGGGGAGACAGAGACAGGCTTGCTGGGCAGCCAGCCTAGGCTACTTGTTGACTTCTAGGTTAGCAAGAGAACTTGTCTTAAATTAAAAAACAAAATGCCTGAAAAACCAAAGTGCAACATCACATATACAAATATGCACACACAGATAGACATACATACACACACACACACACACACACACACACACACGCATGTACATACAGACATACACACATATACTCATGCACGCACGCACACATAGGCAAAGGAACTGAATAGATATTTCTCCAAAGAAGATATATAAGCGGCCAGCAAATATAGCAAAAGGTATTTAATATTATTAATCAATATGGAAATGCCAATCAACAGCACAATGAATATCACTTTGTACCAATTAAGATGGTTATTGTTTTATAAAACATCCTTCAGAAGGTAACAAGTGCTGGTGAAGATGTGGAGAAATTAGAAACTACAGGCAGTGCAGATGCTACAAAAAGTAATACAGTGACTTTTCAAAACATTGGAAATAGAATCATTGGGCCAATGAGACTGCTCAGTGCATAAAGGTATTTTCAGTGTCAGCTTGGCAACCTGAGTTTGATTCCTAGAACCCATTATGTTGGAAGGTGAGAACTGAATAAAGTTGTCTTCCTACTGTCACATACATACATGGCGTGCATATCCATGCACATCATAAACCAATAATAATGGTAATAAATAAATATGTAAAATATATTAATCTATTATTACTATATAGTAACTCAGGAGTTTAAGGTCATCTTTAGTTATGAGTAAGTCCAGCCTGGGCTACATAAGATCCTTCTCTCTGGCTGGTGGTGGCATACACCTTTAACCCCAGCAGTCAGGAGGCAAAGGAAGGTAGATCTCTGAATTCCAGGCTAGAGCAAGATCTGGTCTACAGAGGACATTCCAGGATGGCCAGAGTTACACAAAGCAACCCTGTATCAAATCCCTCCAACCCCTTTGGAAAAAAAAATCCTTAAGAAAAAAAAAGAACAGAAAAAGAAAGAAAGAAAATTGTGACCTATAACATCAGTGGAATGTGAAGATACACAAAGTGAAGTAAATAGATCACGAAAGGGCAGATGCAGCATGGTTCCTTACATACGGCCTTCTGGAATAACTAGGTTTAGTGGTTATGGAAATACAGTGGTTGCTAAAGGTGTTAGGGAACAGAAAGCACAGGTCCTCCCTCCAAGATCCCAAGACACGGCTGTTCTATGCCACTCACAGTGATATACCAAGTGTAAAGGTAAATCTTCACTGTCAGTTGGAATAGATTTAGAATCCCCTATAAGAAACACACCCCGGAATGTGTCTATGAGAGTGTTTCTACAGAGGTTAAACTAATGAAGAACAATCCACCCTGAATGTGAGAGGCACAATTCTGAGGTTGGGAGCCTTGACTTACTAAAAAGGGGGAAACAAGAGCATGCATTAAGCAGCAGTGCTCACTTCTGCTTCCTAAGGAGGAAGCAACAAGCTGCCTGGTGCCACTCCCGCTGCCAAGCCTTGTCTACCATGATGGGCTGTATCTCCTCAAACAGGGAGCAAAATACCCCCCTCTTCTTAAATTGCCTTTGTTGAGTATTCTGTTACAGTGTTGTGATTGCCCTATACCAGAAACTTAAACAAACATGTTTACTCTTCTTCCAGGCCAGGACTTACTGAATAACAATACATCCACAAGCTGCGTTAGTTTCACTGACTATAATTTGCTAAGTAGCTCCTATTTCTCATGGTTTCTGGACATTGGTAAATATAGGTCCATCCCATCCTAATTACTAATATTAGCTCTTAGATCACACATCATCTATCACACAATAATTATGTATCTCTATTGTGTGTATGTATATGTTTTTACTAAATGGCTACAAAAAGGGTTAAAGGAATTTAACTGAAGGGAGAGAAGAAAGCAGATGTTGATTTAAAGAAAGGCAATAAGGGGTCAGATAAAATATGTAAGAGCTGCTAAGATACCAAGTTAAGCTGCAGAGGCAAGGTCTAGGACTGTGGAGTCTGTGCTGGGAAACTGCAGGACCTAGGGACTCTAGAGATGAGGTAAATGGATGGCAATTGTTAATAGTTCATGTCAACAATACAGCTGAGCTGAAGGCCCTGGGACATATGGGAGCTCTCTGACTGTTGGATGGTTTCTTGACATACACACTGAATGCTCAGATTGTAATAATCACCATCTTGGGCATCTTTCTTTTTGTGGGTCCAGGCAAGAGTATGATACTCTTTCTCCATCTGGTGGATCTCATAAGTTCTTGGACCTGGTATTTCTCCATAAGATGGAGGTGCCCAGGTCAAGGCCCAGCCTGCACAATATGGCCTTACACAATATGAGGTAACGTGGGCCAGAGAACAGCCCGATCTCAGTCCACAGATGTGAGAAAAGGGACTACTACATGAAGTGTCATCTTTATCTAGATGAATTGCCCAGTCTCCCCTACGTCCAAGAGCCACTGTCTTTACTGTGTAGAGACTTCTAACCAGGGGAGATGATCTGGGGAAAGATGGTAATGATAACTGCACAACAGTGAGTGTGTCCTTAATGCCATAGAACTATGTGCTTAAAAGCAATCGAGACATTTTGTATATGTTCTGTATATAAACGAAAAGGAATCCATCTGGGCAGTGGTGGCACACACCTTTGATCCCAGCACTTGGGATGCAGAGTCAGGCCAGCCTGGTCTACATAAATGAGTTCCAGGACAGCCAGGGCTACACACACACACACACACACACACACACACACACACACACACACAGAGAGAGAAAAGAAGACTCTAACGAAGACTCATTCCTCGTAACCATATGGATCATACCATGATGGCTGCCCTTCTTTCACATTTCCTCTAGTTCTGCATTGAATGAAATTTGCTCCCTGCATCTCAGTCTGCAGCAATTTTTTCCCTCTATGACTTCAACTTCGAGCTTTGTGCTGATGGGTTCACCATTTGAATTGGAAACATTTACTAATTGTGTCGTGTGTGTAGAACCCCGTGTTCAGTGCTGTGCATATAACAGCATAATATGGGCCTTGTGACCTGAAACAGCATCCTGTAAAGGTGGGGTCACCGGTCCTAGGGCACATGGAGGGCAGTGCATTGCTTCTGGACAGAATGGTAGTTGATATATTCACGGAGAGTTGGAAAGTAAGAACAGCCTTGGGAGAGATGCGTTGAAGCAAGTTTTGAATATTGCGTAGGATTTGATAATAGGGAAATAGGTGGTACTGAACTCCAGACAAATTTGTTACCTGTAAAGTTAACTAACCTTGGCAGATACTATTTGTTGTCAGGGACTAGATGCCAGTGTAGGGCTGGAGAATTTTAGAATTAAGAAAAAAAAAAAAAAAAGGAACATTTAGTAAAAACGAATTGGTGGGAATGTATACTGTGTAAACTTCATCTGGAAGGGCATGGAAAACCTCTGTAACAGCCAAGAATGCAGACTAGTCAGTTTCAGAAACCTGTTGGTCACAAAGCACCCTGCAGCTACGTCCAAGAACAAAAAGGCCGGATATGAGCTAGCCATGGTTCTAGGGAATGGTCAGCCATAAAGTGAATACTATAGACCAAACCACAATGTTGTGACCAAACCACATTCTTGTGCATAATGAGTGTGTAGGATGTTTTCCTTATGACCCTGACCGGACTAGGGGCTGGGTCTCTTTAGAATTTTCCACTGTTCTCTTGTTATGTTTCCCCAGTAACCCCCTCACCCCCCTAGTTTGTGGTTTTCCCCTTTAAATACCCCTTACTCCTCATGCTCGTGGTCGAACTCCTCTGACCTGCAAGGTTACGAGTTCTACCCCGGTACCGGCCTTTCCTCAATAAATCTCATGTGTTTTGCAGCAAGTTCAGTCTTTTGAGAGTTATTGGGTGGTTGTGTCATCCTGAGGCTTGAGTGAGGGTCTCCCCAGGTCTAGGGGTCTTTCACCAGGTAATTCCACACCAGTCATGGCGATCAGAAGATCTCCAAACACTCTAACATTGTACCTCCACTCCATCCAACAACAACAGATTGGGAGCCTGTCTCTGGGACAAGGAAGATTTAAATTGCACCAGGATAGAAAGTCCTTTCATGATCTTGGTCTCTGTCACACGTGGTTTTTTGTGTTTTTGTGTTTGTTTTTGTTTTTTGTTTTGTTTTGTTTTTCCATAGAAAGCCAATCTGAAATCTTTAAGAGTGTGACATTACCTGGTAACTCAAGCAAGCGGTGACCTAACATCACAGTTAGGACCCTGAACCAGGCAAAGACGCTTATGTGGGGTGAATTTAGCCATATTGGCGAGTATGATCAGGGAAGTATTTTTCAATTTAAAGAAATCATGTGGTAGGGAGGCCCTACAAGTTCACGGGCCATTTTAAAGCTTTCCTATGATTGGGAACTGAAATACATAAACAGACTTAAACTGAGGGTGTCATACACTAGTGTTGCCTCCCACACCTAATTCAGCCTCCAGACTTTGGCGGTTTTCTCCCGAGGTGGTCACCTGGGGAATTAAGACGAAAGACCTTCTGCAGAATATCACCTTATCTCTGGAAGAAGTTGCCCTGAGGTACAACTACGCCTGCGACAACGCCTACTGCCTGAGGACATCCGCAGACGTCCAAGCCGCTGGTGACCTTCGCTCGTGACTCTTTCCTGACTCCTCCAGCAATGTTTATGTTATGCAAATATTTTATTTCTGGAGATTTCGGTTTCAGTTCTTACCTGCCTATATAAGCTCAAAATACCCCGAAGTAAATAGATGCCTTGATAGAACTCTACCTGGCGTCCACCTCTTTGTTCATTTTGCAGGTCCTGCCTAAACTCCGGCTGAAGCGAACACAGACCCGAGTGGGACTGCGGGCTGGTTACACTCACTCTAGTTAGAAAGGAGGAGCTAGCAAATTGTGTACAAGAAGAGCACGGACGGACAGCACAACTGCACCAGCGCTGAGGAAAAGTGTTTCTGAGAAGCGGAGAAGTCAGGGAGGATGGAAGCATGGGTCTCTGCATGGATGACAGATGAGTTGGACCGTTGGTATTTCAGATTACAGAGAGGATGTGTGTGGTAAGTGTCCACGCTGAGCATGGAGTTACCTGTGGGTAAAGAAGGTGAGAGCCTGTAGACTTTTCATTAGTCTCCTTACAGGGAAGAACATAACAAGGGGGAAGGCCTTGCACAACTTAGCTTTCTGTGCTTTTGTTGTTTGCTTGTGCTCAGTGGTGTCTCTTTGGGGTACGTAGGTGAATAATCTCCGATTTGCGATTCTTAAATCTGCAGGGAGAGTTCAGCGGGTCCCTTTAAAAGCCCTAGGAGAATAAATAGCTCCCTTCCTCAAAAGCTCTAAACCATTTCCCCTTTCCAGGGAGGAAATACAGACCAAGCATGGGCAAATTTCAGCCCAGAGGGCCTCTCCCCAGCTGACAGCCTGCGATGCTGTTACTAAGCTGGTGAACATCCCATTGTCATGTGAGAAAGCCAGCTGCAGAGCTAGATAGAGTGAACTTGTCTCTTCAACCCCAAGACTGTAATTATGCTAAAATGGGATCTTGCAGCAGTGGATATAAAGAGAAGCCTTGGAATAAGTCTCCCACACTAAACAACTTCATGGTTGAAAGGAAGCAATTACTGAGAGCAAGATGAGGCTAAGTAAAAAGGCATAACTTTCCAACTTTTCTAACTTAGTATTGAAAGGATTGTGCTGACCTAAAGAGCCTGTCCCCCCTCTTCCTGCCAAAACCATAACTTCAGCTTTCTGCCTTCAGATTGAGTGGAAATAATTTTTAAAAAATTAATTCCTCCCAGGGCTGCAAAAACAGCTCAGTTGGTAAAGTGTTCATCATTGAAACATGAGGACCTGCCAGGCATGGTGGCACATGCCTTTAACTCGAGCCCTCGGGAGGCAGAGGCAGGTAAATCTCTGAGTTTGGGGCCAGCTTATTCTATAAGTTCCAGTACAGTCAGAGTTACACAGAAAAACCTCTTGTCTTGAAAACCCAAAGACAGATACATAAAAATAAGCACAAACCACCTGCGTGATAGTATGTGTTTATAATCTCAGTGCTCAGAAGGCAGAGATAGGTCAGTTGATCCCTAGGACTTTCTAGCCTAATCAGTGAGTCCCAGGTTCCAATGAGAGACCCCGTCTCAAAAACTAAGGTGGATGGTGTCAAAACAGGAATGATACCTGAGAACACACACACACACACACACACACACACACACACACACACACACACACCTTTCTACTCCTCCCTACTCAACTGAAAGCAACTTCCTTGAGAGGCTTAATAGTATCACCAGTTTTATTAAAGTCCTGTTTACTTATTCGTACCACTAAGACTTGGCAAGAATTGACCAAAAAGGCTCTCTGGTATGTGATGAATTGATACTATCTTCTTTTAAGAATATTCTAGGGAAGCCTGTGGAGTTTAAAAAAAAAAAAAAAGCATATATTGCTCAAGATGGAACCAAGGGCATCATCATGAGTGGCAGGCTTCATGTCAGCTCTACCTGATTAAGTTGCCAGAGTGAAGCTGGCATTAGGGTTCTGTGAGGAGAGAGCATGTGTGGAAACAGTAGAACCTGAGGATTCCTAACTCTTCTTCATCTTCTGTGGAAGACTGGCCGAAGCAGGAAACTAGAGACAGGACGATGCCTGATATGAGAAACTGCAAATTAGAACCGCCCACAGCCACCTCCACCCCGCCTCCTCCTCATTCCTCCTTTGTTGCCTGCAATTAAAAATGTGCACCCTGCAGGAGACAGCTTCTGAACAGAACACCAATCTCACAGGCACTAAGATCAACAATAGATAGTAATAAACAATAATAAATGGTACCTCATGAAACTGAAAAGCTTCTGTAAGGCAAAGGACATTGTCAATAGGACAAACTGGCAGCCTTTTTCTTCACCAACCCCACATATGACAAAGGGCTGATATCCAAAATTTATTTAAAAAAACTTAAGAAACTAGAAATCAGCAAGCCAAATAATCCAATTTTAGAATGGAGTACAGATCTAAACAGAATTCTCAATAGAGGAATCTCTAATATTGGAAAAGCACTTAAAGCAATGTTCAACATCCTTAGCCATCAGGAAATCAAAACAACCCTGAGATTCCACCTTACACCAATCAGAATGGCTAAGATCAAAAACTCAAGCAACAGCTCATGCAGGTGAGAATGTGGAGTAAGGGGAACACTCCTCCATTGCTGGTGGGAGTGAAAACATGTACAACCATTTTGAAAATTAATTTGGTTTCTCAAAAAAAAAAAAAAAAAAAAAGAATCAATCGTACCTTAAGACCCAGATATACCACTCCTAAGCATATACCCAAAAGATGTTCCACCATACCACAAGGATACTTATTTACTCAAATATGTTCTTAGCAGCTTTATTCATAATAGTCAGAAACTGGAAACAACTTAGATGCCCCTCCACTGAAGAATGGATAAAGAAAAGGATGGAGTATTATTACTCAGCTGCTGTTAAAAACAATGACATCACAGAAATTGCTGGCAAATGGATAGAACTAGAAACAATTATCCTAAGTGAGGTAGTACAGACCCAGAAAGACAAACATAGTATGTACTTACTTATAAGTTGATATTAGCTGTAAAGGATAACCATGCTACAATCTACAGACCCAAATGCCAAATCCTGCCTGGCTGGAGAAGGGATGGCATGACATGCTCCTTGAACACAGGAGCAGAGCCAGCAGGGCATGGGCTCCTTGAGTGGTGGTGGTTGCTAGACATAAGGCTTATTTGTATAATAATGGATATATTTTACTTCATGTTCCTCCTTTGGGAAATACTCTCCCTGCCAAGATGAATGACTCTATGATAATTAGGAACAGCATGATTCCTGGAAGTGAGAATGTGTCTACATTGCTCAGCAAAGTGGTAAATCCTGTTACCTTCAGGACAGCCCTTAAGGCTGTGAGAAAGAACTCTGAAAACATGAGTTCAAGAATATATAAACAATATTTCTCAACTATGCAAAATATAAGGATGCAATATAAATTGTACGAGGATCTTTACAGACCTAAAAGAACAGAGAGGCAGCTGCACTAATAAGCCAGCTTATTAAAAAGATATTTAGGAAGAGATTTAGGGAGTGGTGATCTCAGAGCAAGATCCCTTCCAACTGAGTTTATTGTTTGTGCTTACAAAGGCAGGCAGATTTCTGAGTTCAAGGCCAGCCTGGGTTGGTTGATATCCATGAGACACCTGCTTTTTTTGAGTTTAGGTCCAAGCATGGTGGAAATGGTGATTTCAGGGAGGGATCCTGTTATTGTGTTTACAAAGGCAGGAGATCTCTGAGTTCATTAGTTATGTTTAAAAAAAAAACTGCACTCAGTGTACTTTTCTAAGAATCAATGGGCTAAGGTCTAAAATGCTGATTTGTAGAATAATCAAAAGGGAACCTGGAGGGAAATGATTGAATTGATATGTAAATAAAAGACTGGGCTTTGTTCTGTAAGAGAGAGCTACCTAGGGAGCTAACACAACTCTTTGAGAATTTTTCTAACAGGTTTTCTGACTTTGGCCAAAAAACCCAAGAGCAGTCTAGAGAGCTATCTCCACAGAGCTGTCAGCTTGCAACCCATCATTGACTTTGAGTGATTTCTTCTGCCCCTCCCAAACACTCCTTCCTCAGGACCTTTTCCCAAACTGAGGCTGGTCCTTAGCACCAAAAGAAGCTAAGTAAGAAGAAGGGCTCAAGATGTGTGAATCTCACTAAGAGGGGGAAATAGAATAGACATTGTGAGTAGATGAGAGGAAGGGACAGGATGTGGGTGGGAGTGGGAATAGGAACAGGAAGGATCAGGTGTGGGGCAGATGGAGGGAGATAGTACTGGGAGAGACAACTGAAATGGAGTAGGGTGCATTTCTGGAATAAGCTAGAAACCTAGTGCAATAGAAACTCCTAGGAATCTATCAGGGTGACCTTAGCTAAGACACCTAGCAATGGGGGATATGGAGCCTGAGCCAATCATCTCCTGTAACCAGGCAAGACCAGTGAAGGGAATGGAATGCCAGCCTTGCCATAAAACCTTTGACCTACAATTTGTCCTACCTACAGGATGCACTGGGGTAAAGATGTTGCAGAAATTGAGGGAGTGTCCAACCAATGACTGGTCCAGTGTGGGACCCATGCTGTGAGAGGGAGCCCACTCTTGACACAGATAATGATATTCTGCTACACTTGTAAACAGGAGCCTAGTGTCCATCAGAGGAGCTTCACCCAGCAACGGATGGAAACAGATGCAGAGATCTGCAGCCAAACACTAGGCAAAGCTTGGGGAATCCTGCAGAAGAAGGGGACAGAGGGGTCAAACATATGACAAGAAAACCCACAGAATCAATTAACCACAGCTCATAGGGGCTCACAGAGACTGAGCCAACAACTAGGGAGCCTGCATGGGACTGACCTAGGGAGGCCCTCTGCACATAGGTTACAGTTGTGTAGCTTGATCTTCATGTGGAATTCCTAACAGTTGCCCGCCTTTGGGACCCTTTCCTCTTACTAGGTTGCCTCATCTAGCCTTAGTAGGGGAGGATGCACCTAGTCCTACTGCAGCTTTATATGTCAGGGTTGGTTGATATCCGTGGGAGGCCTGCCTTTTCTGAAGAGAGACAGAAGAGGATTGGATGGGGGCTGAGCGGGGGCAAGGAGGAAAGGAGGCAGAGGAAACTGCAGTTGGGTTGTTAAATAAATAAATAAAATTTTAAAATAAATAAAAGATAAATATTTTGCAATCTCAGAAATTAACAACAACAACAACAACAACAAAAACCAAGGAAACCCACCTCCTAAAATGTACCCTGAAGCCACCATTGCTGGGGTGTATTATGGGGTTAAGTAAAGGCAAGGGAAGGTTGCCTTTACTTAAAGGTTGCCTTTACAAGTGGTTCCAGGTTGGCCCCAACTAGGGCGATAACTTGGGTCTCTTAATTGTTCAAGAATCCCAAAGATCAAAGCTTACCTAAATTATGCTAGTGGTTTAGTAGTCATTTTTCATTTCTAGAATGAAATATCCGAAAGAAACCATTTCAGTGGAGGCGAGGTTTATTTTGGCTCACAGCTTCAGAATTTTGGTCTGCGTTTGATTGCTCCATTGTTTCTGGGCTGTGGCATGGCAGAGCAAAGTTGCCCACCTCGTGGAAGACAGAAAGCAAGGGGGCGGGGGGCAGAGGAAGGGTCTAGGGAAGAGATCCACACTTCCAAAGGCATAGATAGCATCACTGTGAGGCCCTGCCTCCTACTGGTCCAGCCAATATGTGAACTCATTAATGGATGAGTGTATTGATGATAGGAGCTCCTTCGTGACCCAGTGAGCCCTCCAGAGTTCTTCAACGGATGACTAATCTATTAATGTTCAAATGTTCAGGGGACAATCTAGATTTAAATCCTAACAAATGACCATTCTCAGAGCTGCTTGTTACTATCCTGTGGGTGACAGCCAAGGCCAACATAAGAAACAGGATGGGGAGTACTGAGAAGAAAGGATGAAAAATGTTACCATGAGGTCAAAACCACCTACGGCTCTCGCAGAGGATCAGAGTTAAGTTCCCAGCTCCCACACAGTGTGATTCACAATTGTGACTCTCCCTAGTTCCAGGGATCTGATGCCCTCTTCTGGCTTCTTTGGCACCAGGCATGCCTGTGGTACATGGACAAACATGTGGGCAAAATAGTTATGGCCATAAGATAAGTCATTAAATGATTTCTTTTTGATAAGGACAGGTGAGAGCTCTCAGGAAGGAAGTCAGAGCTGGATATAAACATGCCTGAGACTATTGGCTCTGACACAGGAGCAAGAGTCTCACAATGAGGGAGCCAGAGGAAGTTCTTTCCATCCATGTACTGTGAAGTCATTACAAAGGTGACACTGCTCTGAATGAGAGGACATGGAAGTTTGTCTAAGATGATTGGTGAGGGGGGGGGGAGAGAGAGAGATGCAAAATAGTAGGGAAGTATTAAAATAAACAAAGATAGATCTGTGTTTCTCTGTGTGTGATAAAGGGTGAAGAGCTGGAATGATGGCTACTCTTTCTATATTCCATCCTTCTCTAATATTTTACATAAAACAGTTATGTTTTTCCATTCCAAGTTCATAAAAAGTATAATAAAATCTGATTAAAAAAATCTTAGGACTAAAAAAATGTTAAGAATATTCTTGACCTCATCAAAAATTTAAAAGCTTATTTCCTTTAGACTGAAATTTAAAAAAAATAGTTACAAAAATGAAATTGAAAGTTGTCAGGTTTAGACAGGAATGAATATAGCCATTTGCTAATGCTGCTAAATCAAAGTGTATTTTAAAGGGCAGAAATAACGTTGGAAGCAATTTCCCATTTCCCCTGGTACTTGGATCAATTTTTTTTTTTTTTTTCGAGACAGAGTTTCTCTGTGTAGCCCTGGCTGTCCTGGAACTCACTCTGTAGACCAGTCTGGCCTCAGACCCAGAAATCCTCCTGCCTCTGCCTCCCGAGTGCTAGGATTAAAGGCATGTGCCACCACGGCCTGGCTTGGATCAATTTTTTAAAACAACAACAACAATAACAACCAAGGACACAGAAGAAAATAGAAGTAATCTAATCATGTTTTCAGAGAGAACTAAAATCAGTATTTTGTGTATATGTTGGGTTTGGTCTTGTGCACTGGATATTCGGATGCAGACTTCCTGTGCCCCCAAGATTAGGCTGCAGTCTGGACACGGGCGTTGTATTAACCAATGTGCTGTAAAGAATGCTCCCCAACAACCCCTCATTGGTTAATAAAAGGCTAGAGTCTCAGACTGGGCAGAAGAGAAAGGAAAAGGAACTTCAGATTGGGTAGGGGGTCTCAGATAGGGACCCAGAGGAGGAGGACAGAGGAGAGGCAGAAGGTTGCCAGAGGCAGGAGAGACCATGAGGATGGGGCCAAGAGAAGCTTGCCCTGAGGACACACATGGAGCACAGCAAGCTGAGTGAGAGGCAAACAGCAAGTCACACAGAGCCTGCGGCTGGGATGTAGGTTAGAATAGCTCAGAGCCTGCCTAGCACAGTGTCAACAGCTTATAAATAAAATACCAAATCTCTCTATATAGGCTAGAGTAGGGCAGAACCCTCATAATCAGCATGTGTGTTTATTTTCCATTTAGTTCTTTAACTAGTGTGTGTGTGTGTGTGTGTGTGTGTGTGTATATATAAATGGATCAAAGCTGTTTTTATCTGACAGCACAGAGTGAGTGGTACCTTTGTCATTTGTTGAAAGATCATTGAACTTTTCCATTATATCTTAATTTTCTGACAAATCACATGTCAGTAAATTTTTTTTGTGTAAAATGTCTGAGCTATAATAATAATAATATTAATATTAATAATAATAATACACCTTCATGACCACAAAGACCATTTTTGGTGCTACTTATGGATGAATATTCCCAATGTGGGGAACAGAGCCTATTCCTTGCTAAGAAATCGTCATTAATGACAATTACTCTCACACCTGTAGAGTGTAAACTTAAATGTATGCAAGATTCATCAGGAGAGCTCGTCAATGTCCCATTCCCAGCCCGAAGGCCCAGAGAAACTGACTCAGGTGTCTTTGGACTAGTCCTGGTGGCTCTCACACTGGGGTCTTTGAAAAACCAGCCTCAGACTAAATAACAGAATTACTGGAGCAAACACACCAAGATTTTTAAAGCCTCTGATTTATATAGTGTTATTTTATCTCTCTCAACGTTTTTGCCAACTTATGGTTTTAAAGCACCTTTCCCTACCTTGTATTATTTAAATCTGCCCGTTTTGTTGTCTCTCATCAGTATTATGTTTTATCAACTTTAAAAACAGTTGCTGTTTGCTATGAATGAAGAAACGTTTCTGTTACCATGCAGAGTCCTAATGGGAGATCATGGTTCTCTCTGTTTACACCATCTAGAATGAAAAACTGATTTACATCTTGACATGGCGGTTTTCCTATCTTTTCACTTTTCACTTGCTTGTTTATTCATATGTTTAACTGGTGAATTTATTTATATATTCCAGGCCTACCTACTCTGTGATGCTTCAGTATGTGTGTGGTTGTGAAATGATCACAGCCAAGCTAATGACAGCATCTGTCACCTCACACGGTCACCCGTTTTTGTTTGTTTGTTTTTTGTTTTTTGCTTGTTTTTTTTTTTTTGTAATGAAAATACTTCAGCACTCCTTTTAGTCAATCTCAGGTATACAACACAATGTCATTAGTGTAGTTGCCATGTTGCACATGGGTCTTTGGAATATATTCATCAAATGGCTGCGGGTTTGTAGGCTTTGACCAATATCTCACCCACCCCCCACAACCTCTAGTTTTTGCTTTATCAGGCCCCCTCTCCCCCCAAAATTAACGTAGTTGTTTTCATAAAAATCATACTGGTTTACTACAAAGAATATGCCTATTAGAAATAAGTGAGGGCTGGCAAGATGATGGCTCAGCGGGTAAGAGCACTAACTGCTCTTCTGAAGGTCCTGAGTTCAAATCCCAGCAACCACATGGTGGCTCACAACCACCCATAATGATATCTGACACGTCTACTGATATGTCTGAAGACAGCTACAGTGTATTTATGTATAATAATAAATAAATCTTTGGGCCGGAGTGAGCAGGGACTGAGCACATGGAGTTGGCCAGAGCGAGCAGAGGTCCTAAAATTCAATTGCCAACAACCACATGAAAGCATGCAACCGACTGTACAGCTACAGTGTGTACTCAAATACATAAAATAAATAAATAAATTTAAAAAAAAAAGAAATAAGTGAATATGAAGACCAAAACCACCCAAAGTAGACCATGCAGACATGATTAGGCCTAACGAAATGATTTTTAGGTTAACAGCTTTTGATTATCTGCAGTCTCATAGATAAGGACAGATGGACATGTGGCTGGCAGTACAGAACAGAGAGGGGATTGCTTTAAGAGGAATGACGTCATGCTACAGATAATGGAGAAAGCAGGAGACCGAACCTGAGCAGCAGACATAGAGCACGGGAGAGCAGGCAGCGAGGAGGGTGCCAGCATTAAGCAGAGAAATTTACCTTGGCAGGTCCAGGCCAAGACAGGCTGCACAGCTCACACTGTGCAACAAATCTAGCGCAAGAGGGTTATTAGGGGTAGGGAGCAAAGGCTGTATTGGAGTGGGGTGGGGAACATGAGGCAGGGGAGAGAGAGAGGAAGGGAGTGCGAGAGGATTGGGGAGAAAGGGGGCAAGAGAGATCCAGACAGACAGACAGATGGGGAGATATAGACGGAGTGTCCAGACGGACCTTTCAAAGGGTGTGTTCTGCCTAGGAAAATATACGATTCATAGCCCCAGTGCCCTACCTGGTGGCAGATAGTGATGACAGAGAAGAGAGGGAGAAAGGAAGACAAAAAGATGGCCCACAGTCAAAATACAGGGAGGAGCGTGCGTAGCTGTGGGAAGGGAAGCCTTTGGGCTGGAGTTTAGGGTAGTGAAGAGGTGATATGGGCTAGGATGCTTGGCACATGGACTCTGAAATGTGGAACAGGTACTTGTGAAACTGAGGGAGGCCAGAGGCCAGCAAGTGCCACAGGTAGCCATTTGTCCCTTCTGCCTTTTGGAATTTGGGGAAATGGAATTTCCTTTGGACCCGACAGTATTATGTTCTTTTCCTTGGACCGTAGGTCGGCTTCCTCCCAGGCAGAACTTTGAAACAAGAAAGGCAGAGGTAGGACTTCATCTGTGAGAGGGAGAGAGGGGTCAGGGGTGCTACAGGGAACAGCACTCTCTGTGGCCCGTGAGCGCCCCAGTGAGCAGGAGGACTATCTCGCCTAAGAATGAGGACTTGCAAACGACTGGTAAGTTATCAGGTGACCCTTGCCCCAAGGAGACTCTTAACTTTCCAGTTCTCTCTGCCTGCCTAGATAGGGCAACGGGTCCTTGGAGCCAAAGAAAGCTCCAGATATTTGTAGGTGGCTGTAGCCGAAAGCTTGAAGAACAAGTGTGGGAACTGAGGGAATGCCAGAGGGCATGCGCAGAGCTAGCTGCACAGCTCTTACTACTCTGGGGCTTTGGACCATCGACCCAGGGAGTCCCAGAGAGCCTTCCGCTCTTCCCACTGTATCACACTGGCACTCCCTTCTTTACCTTCTCCTTTCCTTCCTAGCACCCGAGTCCACATCCACTCCCAATATCCCTCAGTGTTTTGGTTTGGACCTGAAGTGTTCCCCCAAAGGCTTGCTTGCTAAACCTCTCCTCTGCTTCCAGGTTGCCACCATGCCCAAGGACACAGGAAACTAATTGATCATGGATTGATACCTTTGAAACCACAAACCAAAATATACCTTCTTCCTTTCATTTTAAATTAAAGTTTGTTGTTGTTGTTGTTAATAGAAACAAAGTCTTGCGATGTGTCCCTGGCTGGCCTCAAACTCACTATGTAGCAACGGACTGGCCGCCAATGCAGGAGCTTGCACACCCGTTCTGTTAGCATTAGAGGCTTCTGTCACCATACCGAGTTCGTTTCTCCTTTAAGTTGATTTTCTCAAGTAATTTTTTTTTCACCACGATGAAAAACTGACTAACATACTCCAGATTTTGAGGTATTGGTGAGAATCTTTGAAATGATTTTGTCAAGACTTTCACAATTCCTAGGATGATGTGAACTTAGGATCCGAGGATTTCCGTGCCCCTCTACTCTGTTCTGGAAGCTGATACCTTCCTTCCCTTCCCTTTTAGGGCCTTGGGCCCTTCTCCAGTCTTCGATGTACATTTTGGTATTTTTAGATAACGTTACAAATTGTTTGACATCCTACCTCCAAAAGTCAGTGGCTAATTCCCATTGTCTTGGGTGTTGAGTAGATGTAGAAATGAAGAACTGTGTCTAGCACACACAAGGCATCCGAACTCCCCCTAGCTCTCTGGCTGCTGGGTCAGACTGAGGAAAGCCACCTACACTCCTTAGAGGGAGTTCAACTAACCCAGGAAGAGAGCTCTGAGGGTCTTCCGGCAGTTGGCTAGTCACAGAGGCCTCCAGGGAAGGGCCAGGCAGTGAGTTTGAAAGAAGCCCAACAGAGCTTGTCAAGTCTTTAGACAAAAGGCCCCCAGCCAGAACTGCCCAGCTCCTAAGCGTTCCCAGACTCTGGTCTCAGTAAAGCTGTGAAAATAAAGGTTTGTTATTTTAAACTATGGAGTTTGCAATAATTTGTTAAGCAGTAGTGAATAGATTTTAAAATTTCACCAACCGTTTTCATTTTCGAGTTTTATTCATCTTTGAAATCTGAGGCTGGCTAAAAGCATATTACTGTTGTAAATGATGTCATTTAACTGTCCACCTTAAGCAAGGATCTTGAAGGTGACATAATCGCTGTGGACCGATGGCATCTTGAGCAGCATTGAAAGGAAAGGTTAGGAATGCTCTGATTGTTGGCCGTCAAGGGCTTTCCTATTTTACTAGCCTTTCCTCACCAGCTTCTCAAGTTCTTTTGTATTCTCTGACTTGAGACCAACCCTACTACTGCCTTGTCATGGTTTGAATATGCTTGGCTCAGGGAGTGGCACTATTTGGAGGTGTGGCCCTGTTGGAGTAGCTGTGTCACTGTGGGTGTGGGTTTTAAGACCCTCATTCTAGCTGCCTAGAGGCCAGTATTCTCCTAGTATCCTTCAGATAAAGATGTAGAACTCTCAGCTCCTTCTCCAGCACCATGTCTGCCTGGACACTGCCATGCTCCCACTTTGATGATAATAGACTGAACCTCTGAACCTGTAAGCCAGCTCCAATTAAATGTTGTCCTTTATGAGACTTGCATTGGTCATAGTGTCTGTTCACAACAATAAAACCCTAACTAAGACACGCCTTCTGGCACAAGTGGAGTAGAAGTGGCCGTTCCTTTGCATCCAGGTACGTGGTCTCAATTTCCTCCATTAGAAATCCCTTAAGTAATGCTGTTCTCTTATAACATTTACTTGGGCATTTCATTTATAAAAATATTGTGTAAAAAAAAAAAAAAACAGAACAGATGACAGTGTCAAATGTCTAGGTAGATCAGCAGCTCAAGGTTCATGATTGAAGTATCAGTCCAGATAGTAGGAAAAAACATGTCCCATTAGAAGTAACTCATGTGACTCCATTTTTTATAAAAACATGATCTCTTCAATGAAAAACACTTTGCTTTGAAATGCAAGCAGAGAATAAGGTTTGGAACCATACTTGACCCCCCCCAAAAGAATCCTGAATAGAAACACACTTCTTAAAATGCAGGACACAAAATGAGTGTGGCGGCTCACACTGTAATCCCAGCAGAGGAAGATGCAGTGGCAGGTAGATATCTAAGCTCCAGGACAGCCAGGGCTCCACGGAGAAAACTTGCCTTGAGAAAAACAAAACAAAACAAAACAATAAAAATGCAGAACACAAAATATCACATGCTGTATGGTAAAGATCCTGGGAAAGTTATGGACACCCATGGACGAGGGTGAGGAGACCTGGAGAATGTGAGTTGTTATTTAACCCAAGGCTTAGACATCATGGGCACATCTTTGAAACTGGGAATTCCAAAGCTTTCTAGGAGAAACACACACACACACACACACACACACACACACACACACACACACACACA
>JADRCD010210283.1:0-11845 GCA_019843815.1 Montemys delectorum
TTATGTTCATTTAAGAAAATACTAGTAGTGATGTACTATTTTGAAATATACAGTTAATATGTTTGGAGTTATTTGAAATTTACAGTGAGAAAAGCATATGTATTACAGTATTGCTGTAGACAAGCATCTACATAACACTGTTAAATTGATTGTTTTATATCAAACAACTTTTATAATACTCATTTTTATATAGTATTTTATAAATTTGAAGGAATATGTCAAAAAAGATATTGTAGGTATTGAAGAAGGGGTCTCTGGGAGGAGTGGGGTACAAAAGGGAAACAAGAATGTGATTTTATTCTGTTTACTTAAAATATGTTTTTAAATGTTAACAAATTCAGACAAATTGAAATCATGTAACTTTTCTCATCATAATGCAATAATTTTTTTTTTTAAAAAATGGACATGTACAACATTCTTGCTATAGTGAGCTGTCCTTGAGTTTTCTATCTTAGCCATTCTGACTGGAGTAAGATGGAATCTCAGAGTCCTTTTGATTTGTATTTCTCTGATTTGTAAGGATGCTGAACATTTCTTTAAGAGCTTCCCAGCCATTAGATAGTCTTCTATGAAGATCTTTTCCCATTCTGTAGGATGCTTTTTTGTTTCAATGATGGTGTTTTCTGCCTTACAGAAAGTTTTTAGTTTTATGAGGAGGTCCCATTTATTACCTTTTGATCTTAGTGCCTGAGATGTTCCTGTACTGTCTGGGACTTTCCTCCTGTCTAATACATTCAAGACCATTATATAAATTCTCTTCTATAATATTTAGTGTATCTGATTTGTGTTGAGGTCTTTGATCCATCTGAACTGGAGTTTTGGGCAGAGTGATTCAGATGAATCTATTTGCATTATTCTATATGCAGACATCCAGTTAGACCAGAACCATTTATTGACAAAGATTTCTTTTTTTCCATTGTATAGTCTTGACTTCTTTGCTAAAAATCAAATGTCTGTAGGAATGTGGGTTTACTCCTGGTATTTCAATTGGATTCCATTGGTCAACATGTCTGTGTTTTCGTCAACACATTGCAGGCTTTATTACTATTGCTTTAGTACAACTTGAAGTCAAGGATGATGATAGTTTCAGAAGTTCTTTGTACCAGATTGTTTTAGGTATTTTGGGTGTTTTTTCCCCAAAAAACTGAGAATTGTTCTTTCAAGCTCTGTAAAGAATTGTTTTGGAATTTTAATGATGATTTTGTTGATTGTTTTTAATAAGTTGGTCATTTTTTCTAACTTAATTCCATTGATCCATGAGCATGGGAGACCTTTTGATCTTCTGATAGTGTCTTCAATTTCTTTCTTCAAAGACTGAAGTTATTTTCATATAGGCCTTTGTCATGCTTGGTTAGTTATGCCAAGACATTTTATATTACTTGTGGCTATTTTGGAGAGTGCTGTTTCCCCAATTTCTATCACAGTCTGAGGATATGGAACAAGGGAGACATTCCTCTATTGCTGGTGGGAGTGTAGACTTGCATATCCACTTTGGAAATCAATTTAGCAATTACTCAACACTGGGAATACTTCTATCTCAAGACCCAGTTATACCACTCCTGGACAAATACCCAAAAGATGTTCCACTATACCACATGGAAACTTTTCAACTATGTTCATTGCATCTTTATTAATAGCTAAAGACTGGAAACCACCTACATATCCCTCAACAAGAGAATGGATGAAGAAAATATGGTACATTTATACAATGGAGTACTACTCTGCTATTAAAACCAATGATATCACATAACTTGCAAACAAGTGGATGGACTTAGAAAAGATCATCCTGAGTAATCATCTCTGGCTCAGAAAGACAAACATGGCGGTTGGAGGAAAAGTGCAAAGGACTGTGAGGAGAGGAGGGAAGTGAAGCTGTGAGGATGTAAAGTAATTAAATTAATAATTATGCTTATGAAAATTTAAATTGTACAAAAAGAAAATATACTTGGACTAGTCCATAGATAGCCATTATTTGAACTATAAAATATGATTTAACCTAGATATGTTTTTATAAAATTTTTATATATATCAAAAACCACATAAAACTCAAAAAGCAACAGACTTGGAAATAGACTTTGATTACTCTATTAGGAAAGATGAACCTGGAAAAATACTTCTTAAGTTTCTATTATACATTTAAAAATAAATTTTATTGCTTTTTTATAATTTTGACTATTATTATAGGGTTTTATTTAAGTGAAATTGCTTACAGCCAATGGCTGGGCAGGACAGACACAGGAGGTACGTTTAGGATTCCCAGGACAGAGGAAGGAGAAGGAGGAGATCTGCCATGCTGGGAGATGACGAGAGAGACCCCACATGTGAGAAAGCATGGACTAAAGAACATAGTCACCATGTAGGAGCCAGGGGAGAATGACCCCATGAGGGCTGGCTGTAGGACTGGGTACAGGAGAGCAAAGATGGAATATACATTTTAGTAAGTCATAACTTGGGAATATCAGGGAGGTGGATTAACCATGTGGAGGCTAGGAAATGGCCCAACCATTTAGCTGTTTTAGATATATCAAAATATAAAGGCCATAAGTGTGTGTGTGTCTTTCATTTGGGAACCCAGAACATTGTGGTGAGTAGCGAGGAACATGCCACTGAATTTGAGTTATTAATTGGGTACTACTACAATATCAAGTTATAGTAATAAAAATATTTTATAAGAGAAATCAGAATAAAAACATAAAAAGAGCAAATTAAAAAGCATAAGAAGCGCATGCACTGCTGAGAAAACACATTCATACACACAGAAAACCTTCAAAAACAAACTTGGAAATCACAATATGTAAGTAAATGATCAATAAGGAAAAAATATATTTTCATGTAGAAAAGATATACAAATTTATGTCATGGGGAAAATAGCATCATATTCTAACATTTTAAACACAAAGACATGAAGAAAGTGAAGTTACATTATCTGTGCTAAATTATTCAACCAATAAAGGTCTGTCTTTCTAGTAATAGAAAATACAATTGTATACTTATCAGTTGCTTTATAACCAAATGATTATTTAGTTGCATAGTGTCTTTTATATCCAGGTATCTAGTTCATTGCCCTACTTCATTAGAAACAAACCAAATCAAAACAAGCAAAAAACATGTTCATCTTTGTTTTGAGGCCCTGAGAGAACATCCTTATCTTCTAAAAGGTTTCTTCCTCATGACTTCAATCTCCATGTTCTAAATTTCATAAAGAACCTGTTTGTTCTTAGCTTTCATGTTGCACAAGAGTTCAAGGAGTTCTGAATTTTTATATTGAATTTCTCATTTCCTGCTTTCTTGGAAGACAATGTGAAATAAAACAAACTGTTAGAAATATACAAAACTGTTTTCTTTCTTCTATAATGTCCTTTTAGGTTATCGGGGAAAGAAATGATGGGCAAAAATGTCCAAAACCCACATAAACTGCTCTTTTTTTTCCTTCTGAATATTTTTGGGTTATATTACTACGAAGCTTCAAGTTTCCTTCCCAAAAATAAATTAATTTGTCTTTCACATTATTTATATTATGATGTAAAATATTGGGTTTAGTATCATTAATTTTTCTTCATTGCATTTATTATTTTTCTGTACTGCTTAGATATATAGGTCCAAACTTACTTTAAAGCTATAACCCCTGAATCATAGTTGCTCTGAGTTTTGGAGTCTGGCCTGCTATAGCTGGCTACACCTGAGTATAGATATTAATAGGTGCTCTTTGAAAGTGAGGCATCAAACCCAATTCAAATAATGATGGGAGGTATGTACAAGAGCAAGAACAGTAGCGAGAAGTAATCATCAGGTTAATTTGGAAACTGCAGGATTGAGATACAACTAATTTGCAGAGCTATCATCGACAATTGATGTGTCAAAGGATTAATTCTAAGTACTTATAAAAATAAAATTGGGTCTCCATGTAAAACTATTTCCAATTTTCTAAAATACCACCAAATTGATTTCCAGAGTGATTGTACGAATTTACACTCCCACCAACCATGGAGGAGTGTTCACTTTTGCCACATCTGTGCCAGCATCTGCTGCCACTTGAGTTTTTGATTTTTAACCATTCTGATCAGTGTAAAGTGGAATCCCAGGGACATTTTATTTGCATTTCCCTGATGACTAAGGATCTTGATCATTTCTTTAAGTACTTTTTGGCCATTCAAAATTCATCTGTTGAGAATTCTCTGTTTAGCTCTGTATCTCATATTTTAATTGTATTTTTTTGGAATCTAACTTCTTGAGTTCTTTATATATTTTGAATTTTAGCTCTCTGGTGGGTGAATGGTTAGTGAAGATCTACTCCAAATCTGTAGATTAACCATTTGTCCTATTGACAGTGTCATCTTCCTTACAGAAGATTTTCAGTTTCATGAGATTCTATTTTAATTCTTGAACTTAGTGTCTGTTAAGGATATTTTCTCTGGTGCCAATGCATTCAAGGCTGTTTCCCAGTTTCTCTTCTATTAGATTCAATATGTCTTGTTTTACATTGAGGTCTTTGATCCATTTTACCTTGAGATTTGTGTGGGGTGATAAATATAGATCTATTTGCATTCTTCTAAATGCAGACATCCTTTTAGTCCAGTGCCATTTTTTTGAAGGTGCTGTCTCTGTTCCATTGTATGGTTTTGGCTTCTTTGTCAAAAAACCAGTGTCCATAGGTTTGTGGATGTATGTCTGGGTGTTCCATTCAATTCCATTGATCTACATGTCTTTTTCAATACCAATGCCATGTAGTTTTTATTAAAATTGCTCTGTAGTGCAGCTTTAGGTAAGGGATGGTTATATCTCCAGAAGTTCTTTTACTGTTCAGAATCATTTTGGCTAACCTGTATTTTGTGGTTTTCCATATGAATTTGAGAATTGTTCTTACAAGATCTGTGAAGAATTGTGTTGAAATTTTATGGGGATTGCATTGAATCTGTAGATTACTTTCAGTAAAGTGGCCATTTTTACTATGCAAATCCTGTGGATCCATGAGCAAGGAAGATCTTTCCATCTTCAATTTCTTTGTTCAGAGACTTGAACGTATGTCATATAGCTCTTTCACTTGCTTGGTTAGTGTTATAACAAGGTTTTTTTTTTTTTTATGTTATTTGTGGTTGTTGTGGAGTACTGTTTCCTTACCTCCTTCTGCCCATTTATTGCTTGTGTAGAGAAGGGCTACTGATTTCTTTGAGTTTCTTTTGTATCCAGCCACTTTGCTGAATGTGTTTATCATCTGTAGGAGATTTCTAGTAGAATTTTTAGGGTCATTTATGTATATTATCATATCATCTACAAATAGTGATACTTGGATTTCTTCTTTTCCAAATTTTATTTCCTTGATCTCCTTTACATGTCTTACTGGGCTAGCCCTAAGTACTGTATTGAAGAGATGTAGGGAGAGTGGACAGGCTTGTCTTGTCCTTGATTTTAGTAAAAATGCTTTAAGTTTCTCTCCATTTAATTTGATGTTGGCTATTGGCTTGCTGTATATTGTTTTTTATTATGTTTAGGTATTCCACTGTTATCCCTGCTTTCTCCAAGACTTGTTTCATGAAGTCCTGAAGAATTTTGTCAAATGCGTTTTTGGCATCTAATGACAGAATCATGGTAATTTTTCTTTTCAGTTTGTTTATATGGTGGATTGCATTCGTGTATTTTCTTACATTGAACCACAATTGCATCCCTGGAATGAAATCTAATTAATCATGGTGAATGATGACGTTGATGTGTCCTTGGATTTAATTTGTAAGTATTTTATTGAACATTTTTGCATCAGTGTTGATAAGGGAAATTGGTGTAAATTTTCTTCTTTGTTGAGTCTTTGTGGTTTAGTTATTAGGGTGACTCTGGCTTCATAGAATGAGTTTGGCCAAGCTCCTTCTGTTTCTAGTTTGTGGAACATTTGAGGAGTATTGGCATTAGCTTTTTTTGAAAGTCTGGTAGAATTCTGCACTAAACCCATCCAGTATAGGGTATTTATTTATTTATTTATTCATTAATTAATTAATTCATTCATTCATTTATTGGTTGGGAGATTTTTAATGACTGCTTCTAACTGCTTCTATTTCCATAGGGTTATAGGACTATTTAGATAGTTTACCTGATCTTGCTTTAGCTTTGGGAATTGGTAACCAGCTATACTGCTCTTGGACATATATCCAAAAGGTACTTCACTGCGGGTCTTATTGCCTGCGGCTCCCCACGGAGGTCTCTGGACCGGCTTGATTGGAGGAGCTCTTGTGCACAGAATCGAGCAAGCACGGACCAGGCGTCTCTACCTTGTCTTTCAAGATGCTCTGTTTCTCCACGCTGCCCTGAGTTGGGTTGGGCTGGGCCGGCAGGCCGACTAGCCCGTGAGTGCGGCACAGCTTCAGGCCGCGTTTCGGGAGAGCAGACCTCTTCCCAAGTGTTACAGCTCTGGAACAAAAGGCTCAGACCAAGGAGTAGATCTTTCACACACTTTACTTCCCTGGATACCATACATATATATAGTTTTGGGGGGTCATGCATATTTTGGCAGCAGTTATTTCTCATTGGTTTGGGCTGAGAATCTTTATTTGCATGTTAGAGGGCTTGACTAATATTATACATCTCTCCTGCTGGGGGTCGTTGTCAGGGGGTTGGGCTGAAATCTGAGCCATGGTCTCAGGAGCAATTCACCGAACGCCTGCCGTCCCTTTGAGCAAATGCTCAGTAGGTCTCCGGGGTTCTAAGTGTCTCTGCTCTACTGGACTCTGGCTGTCAGAACTGCCCCATTGCCCCACACTTCACCATACCCCAAGGACACCTGTTCCACTTTGTTCATAGCAGCTTTATTCATAATATCCAGACACTAGAAGCAACCCAGATATCCTTGTACTGACGAATGGATACAGAAAATGTGGTACATTTATACAATGGAATGCTAGTCAGCTGTTAAAAATAAAGACATCATGAATTTTGTAGGTAAACAGATGGAGCTAGAAAATATCCTCAGTGAGGTAACCCAGACCCAAAAGGACATGCATGGTATGTACTCACTGATGAGTGGATATAAGCCAAAAATTGAGAATACCCATGATATACCCCATAGAAGGAAGGCCCAAGTGAGGATGCCCCCCCGACTTGGAAGGGGTAAGAAAATAGTCATTGGAGGTAGAGGGAAAGAGGGAGAATCCTTGGTGGGAGATAGGAGAGTGAAGGGAATGGGGGGGGGCAGGATCAGGCATGGGGAGAGACGGGGGAAAGTCCCAGAAGACGAGGAGAATAAATGGAAATATGCAAGTACTTGGGGTTGGGGGTGAGCAGATCCTCTAGGAAGTCACAGAGCCCTGGAATGAGCAAAGCTCCCAAGAGACAGTGTAGGGGACCTTAGCTGAAATGTCTAACAGTGTGGCTATGGAACCTGAAGAGACCACCTCCAGTAGCCAGAAAGGATCCCCAGCACAGGGATGGGGACACTAACCTACCTACAGAATTGATCTTATCTAAAAGGGATACAGGAACAATGATGGAGCAAAGACTAAAGGAATGGCTAACCAGTAACTAGCCAATTTTGAGACCCATCCTATGGGCAAGTACCAATCTTACACTATTAAGAATGCAATGTTGTGCTTGCAGACAGGATCCTAGCATAACAGCCATTTAAGAGGCTTTATCCAGCTGCTGGGACAGATGCAGATACCCACAGAAAAATATTGGATGGAGGTCAGGGATCCCTATGGATGAGTTAGGGGAAGCATTGAAGGCCCTACAGAGATGGCAACAGTGGAAGGCCAACAATGTCAACTAACCTGGATCCCTGGGACCTCTCAGAGACTGAGCCACCAACCAAAGACCATACACAGGCTGGTCCAAGGTCCCTAGCAATTAGCTGAAGGTTGCTGTATGTGGCCTCAGTAGGAGAGGATGTATCTAATATTGTAGAGACCTGATGCCCCAGGGTGGGGGTGAGGGGTGATATAGCAGGGGCTGCCCTTTCAGAGGCAAAAGGAAGGGTGGAACTGGGAGGGCACATCGTTTAGGATATAAATAAATAAATAAATAAATAAATAAATAAATAAATAAATTTCAAAAGGGAAAAAACAGGTAAAATAAAATTGGAAACTGTTACATCTCCTACGGTCTGTAATTTTTAACATACCACATATTTAAAATAAAATATTCTCACTTTATTCCAGAGACTTACGCCATTTGAGTATTTATTCAAAGCCCTAGATTTCACTTCCTGAAGTAGGTCAGGTATGGAGAGTTCTTTGAGTAGATTGCTAAAACACAGTCACAGAAAGCTTCTCCTGATTTATAAAACCATGGGATAAAGAGCATGGTTATCTGTTATTATACATACAGCATAAAATTTTATGGTAGCATTAATAAATACAAGAGATTATCATATTCAGTAAATAAGCATTATGCTTCTGGACTCTGTTCTGGTTTTTTATTTGTTTTGATTTGTTTAGTTTCCTTATTTTGTTTTCCTTTGTTTTATTGTTTAATCTTTCTTCCAGAATGGTGAGCTATATTTGAAGGTGATTCACTTCTGTGTCTTAGGGCTGTCTTTGTTAGGGTTACTATTGCTGTGATGAAGCATCAAGACCAAAGCCACTTGGGGAAGAAATTGATTATTTTGCTCAAAGTTCTATATCAAAATCATCAAAAGCAGGGAGGGCAGGGACTCACCCAGAGGAGGGACCTGGAAGCTGGAGCTGGTGGAGAAAGAGGCTTGTTTTCTTATGGAACCCAAAGCTACCACTACTGGGATTGCACTGTCCACAATGGGCTAAGCCCTTTCCCATTGATCACGAATTAAGAAAATGCCTTAAAGCTGGATATTCTAGAGGTATTTTCTAAATTGATGCTCTCACCTCTACCCTCCACCCAGTGTTTTTGATAATGGAATTCTAGAGACCTCAAACTCTTCTGTTATAAAGGTTCTACTCCTTTGGACCAATTTCAGAGATTTTCAGCAAATATTATTCTCTGAAAAAATGTTGTGGTATTGATGGTCCTTCTCCCTCCATAATTAAGCATCCTCCTCAGTTTGTTAGTTAGTAACTTGCTATAGTGTTTTGTCTGCTCACCTATCCCTTCGTTCTCCTCATTTCTTCAGCTAAGCAGGTTATATACTGACATCAGAAGATTTGGAGTTGAGAGTTACTGATTAGAGAATATATGTGATGTTTGTCTTTCTGGGTCTAGGTTACCTCACTATGTATAAGATATTTTTAGTTTCCTTTATTTACCTATGGGTTGTTTTTTTCAATTATCTTTACAGCTAAATCATATTCCATTGTCTTAGTTTATGTTCAGATTTTGTAAAGAGACACCAGGACCTTGGTATTTCTTATAAAGGAAAATATTTAATTGGGGCTTACTTATAAATTCAGAAGTTTAGTTCATTGTCAGTACGGAGGGGGCAGGGCACAGCAGCATACAGGCAAGTATGGTGCTGGAATAGTAGTTCATAGTTATTCATCCGAATCTTAAAGCAGCAGGAAGAGAGAGTAAAAAGGGCCAGGATTTAGCTTTTAAACCCTCAAAGCCCACCTCTATCACACACACATCCTCCCACAATGCCACATTTCTCAATCCTTCTAATTAGTGCCATTCCCTGTTGACTGAGCATTCAAATATATGAGACTCTGGGGCCATTCTTATTCAAACCACCTTGTATTAGCATATTTTCATTATACATTCTTTTGTTTAAGGACATTTAGGTTGTTTCCATTTCCTAGTTATTGTGGTTAGAGCTGTGATGAACATGACTTAGCAAATGTCTGTGGAGTAGAATATCAAGTCCTTTGGGCATATACTAAGGAGTGATATAGCAGTGGATTTATAGTTAGCATTTTGATGGCTCTCCAAACTAATTTTCAGAGTGGCGACAGCACTTTGCAATACCATCAACACCCCCTTCTCCTCTAACCCTCCAGCATTATGTTTTGTTGAGAATACCTATTTTGGTTAGAGTAAGAGAAAATCTCAACTTTCATTGAATTGGATTTCAAAAAATGGACAGGAATGATGAAATTAATTTGAAACATTTTATATCCATTTTAGTTTCTTCTTTTGTAAATTTTCTGTCTACATCTCAAGCTTACTTTTTGAATGGTATTTTTCATTTTTGACTCTGTGTTGGATAAAATCTCCTTGTCAGCTCTCTTGCCAAGGAGGGTTCTCTCTCCAGGATTTTACTCCTTTATTGTTTCTTTAACTGGAAACAATAAAGGGCTTTAGTTTTATAATGCCCTACTTGTCAATTGTTGGCCTCGATTCTTGAGCACATGCAGTCATATTCAGCAAGTCTTTCCTACACACACACACACACACACACACACACACACACACACACACACAGCTCAAGTACTAAGGACAGTTATGTTTCTACTGCTAATTTAATCCAATAAGGAATCTTTGTTACTATTTTCTAAAAGTTATACTTATGTCTATATTTTTATGTATTTATTATTATAAGTTTATTTTGTAATTTCTGTTCATTTGACTTATATATTTGAATAAATTACAGTTTGTAAGTGTCCCTTTTAAATGTATGTATTTATTTACTTATTTATTTATATAGTGTGTGGGAGCACACATGTAAGAGATAAGATAACTTGTAAAAATTGGTTCTTTTTCCACCATCAGTGTTCCAAGCATTGAACTCAGGTTATCAGGCTTGGTGACTAACACAATTATCTGCTAACACATTTTTGCCAAACCTAAATAAATGGGTTTTAAGCACACATATTGCAAAGCATGTTTTCTGTAATGCTACTTTCTATATCTTATCTCCACCATATATTTGAGCTTTCCCTTGCGATCTTGCTTGAAGTTCTATTGTTTTCCTCATTTACTTTTCTGTTTTGTTTTTTTTTTATTTCCTTGAGATGCTGTCATAGACTTCCATGATCATAGTGACCAAGGAAAAAAGAAATGTTGTGTTAAGGTAGCTTTGTATATTTTTGCTCTAAAGTGGCCTATTTCCTATGGCAAAATATCTTTTATATGACTTTGGTTGAGTTTGAAGAAATGAAAAAGTTATAGTTAATGACACCAAAAGAAAAATTGCACATAACTGTTAAGTAGTCTTACAATTCATTGTTTCTTAATTAAGGGACAGTTAAAGTGATGGGGAAAACTTTGAAGAAAGTATTTTATTTTGCATTTGTCAGTGTATATATTGAACAAAAATTTACAAGAAGAAGGATCTGTGGATGCAAGCCTTTTTTTTTTTTTCTTTTTTCAGAATCCTGAGACAGAAAGCTCACACAGTTCAAGGCCTGCCTGAACAGCAAGGTCTAAGGGCAAACTGGGCAACCTTGTGAGGTTACCTCAAAGTAACTTTGAAAGATTGTGGGCTATACATGTGTGGAAGCATGCTTATTGATTATGTGAAAGGCTCTAACTTGAACCCCTTGTGCTCTCTTATAATAATAATTAATAATAATATAATAATACTTACTAAGAGAAATTAGAGAGTCAGCATGAATTTGATTATACAGTAATATATGATTTGTAATGAGCACTTGCTGATGTTCGGTCTGTTGCTATGTATTGCAATGCTAAATACTGGGCCCCAAGGTCTGGTGGTTTGGTTACTCTCCAGAATTAGGAATTCTTCACATATACCAAGTGATGGTATGTAACCTTGCTCCTTAATTTAAAACTATTTGTTGAATAGAGATGCCTAATGGATGGAAGAGAGGCAGGCAGAGTTTTTGTTCTTGGACCAGTCAGAGGTGAGAACACAGGAGGAAGAGATACTGGAGAAAAAAAGCATATACCATAGGGTAAGAGATTGTGAGAACTGACCATGAGGTCAGGCAGTTGGAATAAGAGCAGTCCAAACAGAACATGGCAAGTTCTCAGGGTTATTGGCAGGACAGGA
>JADRCD010210284.1:0-17806 GCA_019843815.1 Montemys delectorum
TTTTTTTTTTTTTTTTTTTATTTCCTTATACATTTTTAAAGCAGATGTATTGCTAGTAAAAGTGCTGGCTGGACAAAGCTCACCCCTGCTGTGCATGCTGCCTTTTCTTTTCTGAATATCTGTGGACCTCTCTAGGCATTTTGTCTCTTGGACATGGACTGGCAGAGAAACTTAGTCAGTGTGGATTCCCAGTTTGCTTTTGCAGGAGGCTTTGCAGGGTTGCTGGCAGCCCTGCCTGGCTAGCTCCAGCCCTGCAGGGCCCAGGCTGCAGGCTTGCAGCACCAGATGGAGAGAGGGAAAGCAGACCCAGCGAGGGTACCCAGGAGGAGAAGCAAAGGCCCAGGAAGAGGGAGCATTTGCAGGGCTTTCTGGACAGGAGCCCAGCCTGGAACAACTCTCCTGATTTGGGGAAAATAAAATCACAAATGAGAATAGCAGGGGGCCAAGAACCAGCTGGAGACAAAGGAGTATTAGCTTCTAGTGAAGGCTGCGAGACCAGAAAGTCTCTGATGACATGCTCAAAAGTCTGGCCTGCCACGGACAGCTGCCATCCAAGCTTTGCGTCTGGAATATAGTCACAAGCCCAGAAAACTGTGCTGTCTGCCATATCTGAGATGAAGAAAGACTGTTGAGAAAGGATAGCTTGAGGCTTTCTCCTGCCTCCCATTCTTACAGCCTTCTCTGTTACCCCAGGTTACTTAGCCAGTAGGGCCAAGGTCCAGCTTCTTGTCCCCTAGGCAGCTGACAGCAGCAGTAGGAGAAGGAGGGGGAGGCAATGGGAGAATGTAAGGAAAGGAAGGGTTGAGCTGCTGAAGAGGAAAGGAAATAGGGGGAGAAGGAGATGAAAAAAAAGTAGATTTGGAGGAGAATATATAGGTGGGGAGGAGGAGGAAGATGAGATGGAGAGAAGAGGAAGGAGAGACAGGGGGCTAAGGATGAGAGAAAATAACGAAGAAGAGGGAAAGGGAGATGATGGAGAGAAGGATCCATAGTCTCCTGAGAAGAGGGGTATAGGGAAAAATATGTGGACAAGGAAGAGGGGTAGGAGGTGAGGAAGAGAAGGAAGGGAAGGGGAGGGGACAGGGGAGGACACAGAGATAAAAGAGGAGGGAGTGTCAGTCTTGAGATTTAGAAACCATATAAGTTTCAGAACACAGTGGCTCCTTACCCACTATCATCCCTGTGATAGCAGCTGAGACAGTCTTTGCAAAGGGCTTTGCAAATTTCAGCCCAGAGGATAATAATAGAACAGTAGCTTGAGAGGTCCCAGCTTGAGAGGGCATATACCATTCTCTAGGTCCATTCTTGAACAACTCATTATGGATACACTCAGAGAGGACTGCTCATCCTGTGGACTGAAGGACAAGTCTACAGTTAGGAGCACTTTCAGGTCTGATACTTCACTGCTCAGCATAGGAAGAACCCTTAAACCTTAGCCCTCTAGAACCAGAAAAGTTTGACCTGTCGTTTGGCTATTGCTTCGTGCTAAGTGATTATCATCTGTCTGACCTGAGCCTTTCAGGACATTTCCAAACCTGGATAAAGGTGGGTAGAGCTTGAACAAAGAGCCTTTCCCAGTAAGGGAAGAATAAATCTATGTCTGAAGCATATTGTGTAATGTACTTGTGCATGTACTCACACACACACATCTTCACACACATGTATGTACATATGAAATAATTATATAGAATTTCAAATATTTTTATATTTTGCAGGCATGTTTAACAACACAATATTTAATAACATAATATTGTGGTTTATGATATATAATATAATATCATAAGGTATTAATATTGGAATCCTAATTTCATAGAGGTTAAGAAACAGGAAGTTGTGACTTGTGTAAGTTCACACAAATCTTGAATGACACAAGTAATATTGACATCTAGTTTTCTCATCTAATATAATATTTCATATTTTTCTTATTATATGGTTCTGACACTCAGTTAAACAAGGTGGAAAAATGGGAGCAGGTAGGCTGCTAATGAGAGGTTGTCTCTTCTTTCCCACAATGCAGCAGAGGCTACTTTATCTTACTTGTTTCTTAGGTCAGTCACTCTAATTAGAGATTACCAGTCCTCAGCGTTTACATTGTATAACAAGAATTTTAACCAAGATCTGCAGAACTTCATGGACATAGTCTGTTCATGACTCTGGGAGAGTGCATCATGATGTGCATCAAGAATAAAGGAGTCCTTGGGAATTCATATGCTTTGCCGACAAGGAGACCTGGCTTTGAACTCTAGATCTAGTGTCAGCTCTGATAACTGGGACAAGGTCCCAGGAACCCCAGTTTCTCAGCTGTCACAGTGAACCAACAAGAACCATCTTGTTTATGTGTATAAAGGTGAAGGATTAAAGATGGGTCTCCAGCACAGATTCAAACACAGTGGTCACTAAGGAATATCTGCAGACGATCTGTAGATTTTTCTGTTTACATTTTGGCTGTACTCTTTACATTGCCAAGTTGGGTGTGATTTGTCAAGTTTCACTTAGACCTAATGGCCCATTTAGAACAAGTTACTGTCTTTATAAGAACAGTTGACACCCAAAAGAGGAATTTTGAGGACAAAACTAATACCTGAAGGGATGAGTGAGATTCACTGAGGGCAAACAGTTTCTACAATTCTCATGCTTGATTCTTCTGTCTCAACCTTACCTGACTTTTGCCATGTTATTTCAGCACAGAACAGGGCATATAATCTCTTTTGCTGCTCCCTGCCCTGCTCTCAGGAGAGTGTGTCATATCTTCCCCACCTGGCCCCATCCTGTCAGCTTGAGCAGGGAATTTTCTTTGGCTTTTCCTTCTCCAATGGAACAAAAGCAAAGAGTTGCTGCTACTGTAGCTACTGGACTGGAAGAAATCCTCCTGGCATCCTGTGGTGGTTGATCCTGATTGCAAATTTGACTGGGTTTTGAATCAACTAGGAGACAGCCTCTGGCCTTTTCTGTTGAGAATTCGTTAAGGAGGAAAGGCCTGTCATAAGAACAGAGAGCCTGAAATAAAGGAGTCTCTCTGCTTTTACTTTTTCTTATATGGATATGCCACCATATCCATTGTTGCTAAACTAGCTTCTTGGTCTTTCAGTGTGGGCTCCACATAATAACTCTACAGATATTAGGCTTCCAGCACCAGCTTGGATTCTCTTATCTTTTGAGTATACAAGCTACACTGCCACCCTATGTAGCTCCTATGGTTTAAGTCAGACAATACTATATAAACTTAAATCTATATGTACATTGTATTGGCTCTATTCACCCTCTTCTCACCCTAACATGGATATCATGTGGCTCTTGGTCATAGTGGTTCTATGGATAATCTTTCAGCAAAGACAGAGACTACAGAGGCGATATCTAGCTTAAAGCAGAACACTGCATCTCACATTCTCTTTGCAGGTGTTCTGCAAGGCTGTGAGACTGAGAATTATTTCTGTCTCTTTTTGTTATTTTATACTTCAAATTATTCTTTTGCCTTCCCGTCCTAAAAATAGGATAACATGCTCAATTTTGTCCTTAACTCCTCTACTCTGATACAGCCCCTGCATTTCTAGGCCTTCTGTATTTTCCCCCCTCTCATGCATGTGACATCTTGATAATCCCAACATTGGAGTGGAGAAATGGAAAAGGAAAAAGTATTATAAAACACTTCTGGACCATGTTAGAATCAGTGATATTTTTCGAGAGTGGTCAATTGCATGACTTAACTCAAGGGCTTAGATTATAAAGAGGGATATAATTAATAGCAAGTGTGCCCAGGTATATAAAGACAGATAGACCCAAGGAGTGAGAGCCTCTGTCAATTTCTCCATGTTCCACTGGGAAGGAAGATGTAAGCCACAAGACTCCATCCAAGTGCCTGAGAATAGATAGAAGCAAGCTGTCTCTGAGTGCTGCCTGTGCTGAGAGAAAAGAACTCCTACAGGGAACCAGTAAGCCAGCAACCATCTGGTCTACCTCCATAACCAATAGTTCCTCCTCCATACAAGAGGGCCACTGTGTTTTAGACAGCAAGTGTATCCCACCAACCAGCTCATACACTGGAAGTTCCCATTGTGGTACTCTTTTGGGAAATTTGGAGGTTTTGAAAATTTTAGGAGGTAGCAGATCTCTACCTCCTAAAATTTCATTGGAGGTTGAACTGTCTTCAGTGTCCTGGTTCTCTCTCTCTCTCTCTCTCTCTCTCTCTCTCTCTCTCTCTCTCTTTGCCTCTCTGTCTCTCTCTTGCTCTCTCTCTCCACATCCCACTGATCCATCACTAGGTGTATAGTTTCTTTCACATGTTACTGCCACCATGTTTTACCTTACTAGGAGCCAAAGAACATGACTAAGGTCTTTGAATCCACATACTAAAATAAGCCTTTCTTCCTATACATCATTTGTGTCAGGTACTTTGCCATAGTGACAAGAGGTGGGAGTAGCAAGAGTGCCAATCACACTGATCTCTCCTGCCTACTGAGAAGCAATGTTAAGGGTATGATAAACATCTGGAGGTGGATTTGCTTTAAAAATTAGCAGCCTTTTCCTCATTCACAGGAAGGTTTAGCATATTACTGCAGTCAATCTGACTCTTTGAGAACAGGTAGGAGTTGACTTTCTGGAAATGGGTATGAGTGGTTATCAATACAAGGGTAAGGTATAAGCCAGCCATGTACAGAGCTAAATCATTAACTTGGCTGTAGCATGTGATATTTAACCAGAAGCTGGAAACATCATATCTAAATATGTATACTGGGGCAGAACTTGGGGAGCAGAGAAGTTTGGTCTTCTTTCCAAATTAGGTACAAGTTGAGAACTAGTTCTAGCAGGAATGACAGTCCAGTTAGCTCTGCAGAAAGACAGAGGTGGAAGTACTTGTGTAAAGACCTTTGTTGAGGTTTGGGGGAGGACTAGATAGGAAGCTAAGGCAAAGAAAAAGAAGGTGTATGCACAGGGAATGGTCCAAGCAGGGAAGTGTTGAGGGAGCCTTAGGCAGAGGTTCTGACTGAGTTTGACTGAGTGCCCAGAAGCACATACGATGAGAATGAGAGTAGGGGATGTGGGGGTGGAGGGTGGGGTGGGGTGTCAGGTAGACTTAGAGACTCATCACAGATCAGAGTCTAGTACATAATGCATCACTTAAAGGGCTAAAAGAAGGAAAAGGGCAGATCTGATGGATCAGGGCATTCTGGAGTCCAGAGAGGAGGCTGCTTGGAAGGGAGCTTGAGATGCATTTTCAGCCTCTCCTTCCAAGGCTTCTAACTATTCCAATGACTGGTAGGTATGAGGACCATTATTACTGTCCTACCAAGGGCCTGAGAATATCCTAGAAGCCTTTCCATTGCCAGAGGCCACTATAATCCTAGTCAGCCACCTTAGTCTCTAGTAATCTAAGAGAACAGTCTACAACTGATAAAGAATGGCTCTTGAGGATGGATTAGATATTTGGATGTCCTGAGTCCCCCCTTCTTTGAGAACACAAATGGTCTCCAGGGCAGCTGTATTAATAGCTACACTCTTCTTGATTGGAGTAGCCTCCAGTGTAGAAGAGTCATTAGCACAGGTCTCTCTTCCTGGAAAACCTAACCACAGACTCAAGACTCACAGAAGGGAGGGGATGAATGGAACAGACGGATTGCAAAGCTATGCAACATTTGGTTTCATTGCTAAAACTCCACCCTGGATCCCAATAGCAATGGTGCCATCTTTGCTCTGTACCTCTGAGTGCCTAAGTATTATTTTTACTGTTTGTTTATGTCTGTGCATGTGAATGTTTGTTTTTAAATATCAGATGCATGCCTTACGGGAAGTGTATTGGTATTTCAGAAGTCACTGATGTTTTGCGCTATCAGCTGCTAGGGACAGGGGTCAAGCTGAACAACCTGACATAAACATCACTAGGCTCACAAACCTGTTTTCAAGTGAGACACCCAAAGGCAATATTCACAGCAAATTTATGAGCTCAAGGCATCTAAATGTGATCCACTTTTAAATCTCATCTTTTCCCTCTGAACCCTTCAATCTAATTAGGCTCACATCAGTATATTATTACAGAGAGTAATCATTCCTTTCTTCTAATAACATTCATGGATAATTTTATTTCTCATTTCCAGCCTCCTCCTCCTCCTGTGGTGTAATTAGTGTCTCTGGCACCTCGTGCCTCTCAGAATGAGCTGCAGCTGCTAATTGCTAATTGAAAAATTAGAAACTCAGTTAGAAAAAGGATCTAATTAAAATGAAATTAGATAAAATCCCCTCAAACCAGCACCCCCACACTTTCCTTTGTTTTTCTTTTTCCATTTTTGCTTTCTTTTTTCCACCACTATTAGCACTTGCAAAATATGCGCAATTGCTGAAAGCTGATGACCTCTCCACAGCGGACAGCACAGTGGCCTCAGCGAAGCAGCTAGGAGAACCACACAGCAAGTGAACTGAAGGCGGAACTTGGGCTTTCTTCCTGATGTATGTGTCTTTCAGGTCGTCTGGCAGGGATGGTGATATGGTCACCCCTGTATGATTCTCCTGAGTTTAGAAGGGCCACTGTCCTCTTTCATGACAGGAAACTAGGGATCTACTCACTGCTGGAAGCAAATCTGTCTCCACATTCTTGTACATCAAAACCTACAACAGATAACTATCCAGCAAAGATTCAGTGCTAGAAGAAACACTAAAGAAAGCCCAGGTCCCTTCTATCTCCAAAGTATGGGCAATCTGTTGAGAAGCCTAGACAGAGAGGAATAACAGACTAAGATAATGTGACCCCACGCAAAAAGCTTTTCAGATATGTGGTGTTTACTTCAAGACTGCAGTGTTTTAAAGCCTTGATACATGCCAAGAACCATGCAAGAACGGGGCACACAAATATGTGGTCAGGCCACAGCGCACCATGGACTCCTTCCATTAAGAGACAAAACTGACAAAACTACAGAGAATAAGAGATTACAGGAGAGCCAGAGATGGTGGGAGGTGGGGGGACTTTCCCGATGGATGACATTTTAGCCAGAGAAGACATGTTCCAAAGAATATCACCTACAGCAATACGGTGACTTCTAGGAATTGAAGTAACTGAAAATGTTTGAGGCTTAAGGTTAGAGATGTGTGGCTGAAGTTAAGGTTGTAGAAGTTTGGAGAGCAATCCCATAGGAAGACCAGCAGTCTCAACTAATCTGGACTCCTGAGATCTCTCAGACACTGAGCCACCAACCAGGCAGCATATACCAGCTGATACGAGGCTTCTGACACATATACAGCAGAGGACTGCCTGGTCTGGTCTTAGTGAGAGAAGATGCACCTAACCCTTGAGAGTGAGGAGTGAGGAGGCCTGGTGGGGTGGGGTAGCAGGTGGGGACATCCTCTTGGAGACAGGGGAGGAAGAATGGGATGAGGAACTGTCGGAGGGCAGAATGGGAGGGAGATAACGACTGAACTGTAAAAAAAGATTAAAGACAATTTTTAAAAGAGTTTAAGAGTGTGAGAGGAGGGCTTAAAATCTGAGGGAAATTTTGGTTCATATCTTGGGGTGTACATGATTGTAGGTGAGGATTTTGTGTGGTGAAAATATACTCTAGATTAAAATTTAATAATGTAAAAAAAAATACTGTCAAGCATGTGAGAAGTCAAGTTTTGCTTTGGCAGAGGGGAAGCTTACAAATACAAAGAGATGCTGAGCTCTGATAGTGGCTAAAACCTAGGGAAAGGATTACTTTAAAAATAAAAATAGACCTTGAGAGATGGCTCTTACCTATGGGTCTGGGCTCAAACACTTAGGGGAAGCCATTCTTTCCCTCAAGAACTCTCAGTCAACAAAAATCAGGAAGATAAGTGAGGAAAACAGGGACTAATGTGTTAGGGCAGAACTTCCCTGTGTGTATCCTGGAAGATAGTGCCAGGAATCCATTCACTACTAGTTAACTGTATCTGGAAACCTCCAATAATTCATTTTCTGATTTGGAAATGATGGCCCAAATAACTCTGAAATCATTGGTATACATGTTCTGTTCTCATAATTTACTCTGATCTGAAGTGGTGAATCGGAACAGTGATTTAGAGCAAGTTGTGTCTTACAATGCCCTTCTTTATCATCAGCTCACACTGCTCAGGCTTCAGCTCAGCCTCCAGTTTGTCCAGTGAGGCCTGGCATTTTTGATTAACCTGTATCTTCTACAGTCTTTAAAATGCCCAGATTTGTTTATAATCAAGCACATCGAAGACACGTTGAGTGGATACGAATGAGTAGAAGTGCTCAGTAATGTTTCCGTGGTGTACACTTTTCATTGATGGTATGAGTTCAAATCCCAAAGTGTGTTCAGTAAATACTGGCTACTATTTTTATTTTTGTTAGTGGAATAGGGATGGGGGGAAAAGGTGAGAAGGTAGGGAGAGGACAATTGAAGAAGGGAATGGCTGCCCTATTTGTAACATGAATCAGAGCCTGGCTGGATCCAGGCCTCTGTGTTCACCATGAAGCTCAGGCAGAAGCTGATCTTTGCTTAATTTGATCAATGTGGCTTTTTGACACTGAAGTGACAGGACTCCCTTGCTGGCTCAGTAGAGATAGTCTCACATATTCCAAGATAGGAAGTGATGCACTGGTGATCTCTTTTCTGCTTATAGGAGGAGGCAGATCAAGGGCTTCCATCCCTGTTGGGAACAGACACCTCAGATGCACACATGGGGCTCTCTCATTGTGCAGTCCTTGTGGTTCTCCCACTCTACCTTTCAAAAGGTAGTTTGGGCTCTTTCTGGGAAATTTCTAGGAAACATTTCATACTCATATCCTTTCAACTTCCGGGAGGAAACCACTGTCACGGTTTGAATATGCTTCGTCCAGGAAGTGGCACTATTTGGAGGTGTGGCCTTTTTAGAGTAGGTATGTCATTGTGAGCATGGGCTTTGAGACCCTCCTCTTAGCTTCCTAGAAGTCAGTCTTCCACTAGCCGTCTTCAGATGAAGGTATAGAACTCTCAGCTCTGCCTGCACTGTGCCTGCCTGGATGCTGCCGTACTCACACTTTGATGATAATGGACTGAACCTCTGAACCTGTAAGCCAGCCCCGATTAAATGCTGTCCTTTACAAGACTTACCTTGGTCATGGTGTCTGTTCACAGCAGTAAAACCCTAACTAACACAACCACTGTGGGAAAATTGTGTAAAATACTGTTAAAAGAAAGTTGAAGGGGAGTTCTCAGCTAAGGGCAATGTGCTCTCAAGGCAGATTCTAAAACAGGAGCATAAGAAATACAACGCGCAAATTCGATCATCAATAGAAGGAGAGGACCTCAGCCTTGTGAAGGTTTTGTGCCCCAGTATAGGGGAATGCCAGGGCCAGTAAGTGGGAGAGGGTGGGGTGGCAGGCATGGGGAGGGGGGAGGCAACAGGGGTTTGTTCTTGTTGTTTTTGTTTGTTTGTTTGTTTGTTTGTTTTTTGGAGGGGAAACTGGGAAAGGAGAAATTTACATGTAAATAAAGAAAATATCTAAAAAAAAAAAAAAAGAAATACAACACGCTCAAACTTCAGTAGTGATCAGCACAAGCTTTGGGAAGCAGCCTTAGTAACTGGCCTCTTCACTAGACCATTCCTCATGGTTTGTTCGGCAGCTCTTTCTCTGTTTTCCCTTACACAGAGCGTCAGTACCTATCAGTACAGAAATTCTTCAATCTGACACACAGGAAAGAAGCATTGTTATCATCCCCTCCTGGACTTTTTTCTCCCCTTCCTGTCAAATACTCATCCTAGAAATCATCCCATGTCCCAAATCTATGCTGTGAAGTGGGAAATGGAAAGCTACATCTGTATTTAAAGTGTGGTCCTATGGATAGGTCATTTATTCTGTGGTTCAAGTCACCTCTACTTGCACACACTCCAACTACAGGCAAGATGGCCAAGCTATTGCTATTAGCGTTGCTGCAAAGGGATTTTTAGAAAAAGGTGACTGAAGGATTCAAGGTGAAAGCTGCTGTCAGCTGGCAGAGCGGGCTGTTTGCAGACAGAATTCACTAGGGGATAAGGAAGGACCAGGGCTCCAAGTGTGTGATGTAGCTAAGCTTCCATCTCAGAGAGGCAGCCGCTCTAATTATCTGTCATGTCACCTTGCTCTCCAGAGAGACAGATGTTTCCTTCTTTGAGTTTTTAAAAACCCATTTATAGTCATGGAAGGCCTTTCCCACCCCATCTTTCAGAGATTCTAGGAATCAAAGTACATGTGGTGAAATAGGGACAGATTTCTTCAAGGACTTTTGAATATGCTAATGTATAAAAGGAGGCAATGCTGCAGCCATCCCTGCACTGTCTTTCCATGGTAGATGCTGTGAGTGGTATCCAGCCCGGGTGGGGAGCAGTAGCTCAGGCTAACCCTACATAGGGGGAGTGATAGATGTGTTATTATGTCACATACAGGACTTGGCCAGCCTGGCCTGTGGGGCACCAGCATTATTATAATGACATGTATCCACCATATGCAAATACCTTGAATCCAGTTGAGTGGTGATGCTGTTATAGAGAAATCAGATTCAAAGGAACTGAAGTCATGCCACCAAGGGAGACGGCCTGTAGGCAGCAGTGAGATTTTTCTGATGAGACATAACAGACTCATCAGGGTTTCAGGTCCTTAGCTCTGCAGGTTCAGAAACTCAATGTTGTCAGTGTTCTCAAGTTCACAGAAAGAACCCATCACTACTCACACCACAGTGCTTAATATATGGTGCCTGTCCTTCCTAGCACTGAATGACTGGGGCCTTGAGGAATGCAGGGACTGGTCAGATTCAAAGTGACAGGGTCCAGGGCCATGCCTGCTTCCTGGTAGCACAGCTTGCTGGATGGTAAATGACTGCTGACTTTGTGGCTGGCTGACTGGCTCCAGTGGAGTGTAATGTGGACTGACGGAGCAGCAAGAAGCGTCAGGAGGGGCAAGGAGTCATAGACAGGATTTTGGATCCATACTCCTTGACATCTATTGCTTAGCACTCTGTACCCATCTGATGAGGTGGGTTTTTTTTTTTTTTTCATATTTTAGTTGATAAGCCTTCAAAAGAAGCCAAGAGAATACAAAGGTTGTGCCTTCAAATATTATAAACAAGTAAACAGTTTTAGAGGAAGTTAAGATGCCCAAGGACACTGGTCAATCAAGTGTCCAACAAGTATTGAATATTAGAATCAGTTCACAGGACTAGAGGTACAAGGGTAGAACTTTTAATATAGGACTTTATTTATTTACTTATTAATTTTTAGAGTGTGTGTCAGTGTGTGGACATGTGAGCACCAAAGCATGCTCATAGAGGTCAGGGGGCAATTTGTATTCCTTTATTCCATCATGTAGGTCCTGGGCATGGAACCTGGGTTGTCAACCTTGCTAGCAATGACCTTTACTTTCTGAGCCATCTTATTGGCTCACAGGTGCTAGATCATCCAAGAAGACACCACAGCTGGATTTTAGGGTGACAAGTATTCTCACCTTAGTCACATAGAAGCCATCTTATAATCAAACGTAGTCTGCGACCTCAGAATGAAGTGTCTCTAGGGCTTCAAGCTTTTGCATTTCATAGTGCCACTGTGTATCCACAACAGAGATTGCCCAGTAGGTGATCAAGTTATTACAACTCCAGAGCTCAACTCCTCAAACGGTACCAAGGCAAGATGTTCTGTTTTTCTGAATCTACTATTCTCCTTGCTCATCTGTTATTTTGACTTCTTCTCAAGGTCAGATTCCATTACTACCTTCTCTAAGGTTTCTACTCTGGTGCACTGTGGGTAGAATTTAGGATTACCTACAGTTACCCACTTTTCTCCCATTTCTTTTTAGTTCCTGAGGTGTACACCAGTGTTTTCTAATGTAGCTCTAGGTGAGTGGTAGAGTGGGAAGAAGCATGGCCTGCTCAGACGGAAGGCCGAGCTTCATGGTCTCAGCCTGGTACTTTCCCTCTCTACAACATCCATGGTGACAAGGGGAGTATCATTTACAGAATCATATAGCCATCAAATTAAAGTTGACTTTTATGAGATCTGTCATGACTTTTCAGTGTTCTGTGAATTCAAATGAACAGGAATGATTTTAGCTCATGAGACTTTTGGCAGTTCTCTATGAACTATCCCTAGACCTCCCCCTGCTTCAGCTTGTAGGTTTCCAAGTGGTCTTCCAGGCTGAATATGTCTCTATCTTATGACTTAAGGACTTCAAAACTGGGTACAGATCATATAATCACCTCCTTATGTGAAATAAGCAGACACTTATAAGGCCATATCTTTTAAACCCACACGTCTATTAAGACATCAGAATGTCAAGATTACTGGGTGTCTTGACACTTGTCAACTTCAAAGTTAATTGTGACTTTTCTCAGCTGTTGTAAGACTTTTCTAAGTCCATTCTCAACCTCATGGATTTTGAAGATGAAGAGATAAAGCCTCAAGGCTAGGAGAAGCTGGGGCATCTTCTGAGAGTCTTCCTTCCTATGGAGGAAGGGGGATGAAGAGAAGAGCTGACCATAGCAGGAGGTCATCTTGGTGATCAGATCATTAACTGCAAAAACAAGGTGCTAATGACAGGGCTTTTCTTTTTGACCACTGTCTACCCTCCTTTACTCTGCCCCCTTCCAATGCACAGCCCAGAGCTCACCAGTGCTAGCCTTACACAGGTAAGTAGGACTTGCTTTCACTCTCCCTCACATTTCTTCTATTTTTGGCAAGGCTGTATCACAGCGATTTCTGGGTGCTTCATTATCCACTTATTTTCTGTTTGATTTGTCCCCTTCTCTGGCTAGCAATTTCACTGGTACAGCTCAAAATTACTTTTAACAGTGTCTTTCAACTCATTTAAAGTCACCTCCCCTTCATGCTAGACTAGGCTTTCTCCTACACTAATCTCTGTGGTAGCAAATTAAGGTCAATCTACATTAGATATACCACCAATCAGAGTTTATAATGAGAATCCTTCCACTTATTAGTTTTGTTTTAAATTAAGTAGAATGATAAATGGGAGAGACTCAGAGCACTGAAGACCACAGCTGCAATTCTCCAGGCGAGAGCAGAGAGGGCTTAGCATGTGGAGTTACCCCTCCAGACATCCTCACACCAGAGCTGCAGATTTAAGCTGCCTTGTAGGGATGACTGACACTCAGGGACCTGTTGATAGGTTCTGGAGAGTCCTGTTCCTAATGTTGAAACACTCCAGAGCACAAGGGCCAGGCAGAGCTCACACCTTGTACATCTAGATGTTTAAACATTTAGAATGTAGAAACTACTAAGTAAATACTATTCTTAATGCCTTGTTTATTTTACCCAAGTGATTTCCTGATCACCAGCTAACACTCAGGATCTTAAACTCAGAATTCTCAGGATATTGTTGCCATAGGGTAGTGTACTGGCTGGTTTTGTGTGCCAACTTGACACAGGCTGGCGTTATCACAGAGAAGGGAGTTTCAGTTGGGGAAGTACCTCCATGAGATCCAGCTGTGGGGCATTTTCTCAGTTATTGATCAAGGGGGTAGGGCCCCTTGAGGGTGGTGCCATCCCTGGGCTAGAAGTCTTGGGTTCTATAAGAGAGCAGGCTGAGCAAGCCAGGGGAAGCAAGCCAGTAAGGAACATCTCTCCATGGCCTCTGCATCAGCTCCTGCTTTCTGACCTGCTTGAGTTCCAGTCCGGACTTCCTTTGTGATTAAACAGCAATGTGGAAGTAAGCCAAATAAATCAGTTCCTCTCCAACTTGCTTCATGGTCATGATGTTTGTGCAGGAATAGAAACCCTGACCAAGACAGGTAGCATGGGAGTACAGAAACAGCTGATCCCCGGCCTTGTCCTTCATTGCACTCCCAGCTCTGATTTTCACAGAACCTTTGAATGCATGCATGTAATGCCACGGTGTGGACATCAATTCTTATTTTGTACAGATATAATATGCCCATTATATCTGGGCAGAGTGAGCACAGGGAAAGTGTCCTCAAGGCTCATGGCCAGAAGAGGGCTATCATTGGGTGTGGATACGGTACTGACAGGAAGGTAGAATGACCTTATGGACTCTAGGTATCATTGGTCCCTTGGCCCATGACCTTCTTATTCTATGGAGTTGAGTGCAGAAGAGTAGCTGGATAGAAGGTGGGGCACCCTCCAAACTGTAGGGTCAAGGTTCAGTTCCCTGTGTGGAGTCAAAAGATCACAATGGAACCTCAGTGGAGTTTTGACCGAGACTAAAGGAGAAGCAGAGCTGATACCAATTATTGCTTTGTAGCTATTTCCATCTTATTTTTACTAGGCAGTTCCCATTGTAAGTGATAACCATTTTGATTATATTAATAAGCCGAATATACTCTCAAAAATTTCACAAACTATTCCCAATGTGGTGGTTGTAAGTGGGAATAGTCTGCTGTCCTGGTGGTCTCCACCTCTCTCCTGCATCTTCTTCACTCACCCCTACAATAATGGCTTGGGCACAGAGGGCAGGACGACTTCAGTCTAGGGTGAACCTTCCATGTCTAACTTTCATTGATTGTACTTCTGAGATAGAAGCACTGCTCCAGGGAGATCCTGATAACCATGCTGCTCTCTCCCTTCAAGAGGTTAAGGTCTAAGGTGAAAGGACTATAAGCCACTGACCCCTGTTTCTGTGCTGACTCATTCCTTCTGAGCCAGGATAGTACTCAGGGTGAAGAAGAGGATACTAGAGTGACTGACAGGCTTAGAAGCAGTACAGTGCTTACACTGATTGACCGCAGGCAATGGGGGGGACAATCCACTGAGTAATTACTGCTCTTTCCCAGATGTAACAAAACTTCTTTCTGTTCTTGGAGGACATTAACTAATCAGGAGTGTAAGAGCTTTCACCTGACTCAGATGGAAAGGCGTAGAGGCAAGCAGCATACAATCAGGTTCGTAAGCTGTAATCATGCAAGTGAGTACAGTTTGACAATCACAGTGGTGACCAGTTTCCTACCAGGCTCCTCCTGCACCACAATTTGATTATTTTTTGATCAGTTTTTGGATAGGCTCTCTGGCGTTGTGGGCTTTTGTTTTTGTTTTTGTTTTTGTTTTTGTTTTTTTTAGTAAACTGAAAAGGAGATCCCCTACCTCTCAGAATCTCCTTAAGGAAACAAAACAGGGAAGTGCACGCCCTTCTCTGTTACTTAACACTGGCCTGGCACTCATAGCCAGGTCATTTTTGTGTGATTTCTCCTATTGGGTGTGAGAAAAAGTCACCATTGTCACCACAGAACACTTAGTGCCCTTCCCTCAGACTTGGTTTATTGACAGAACCTGTCATAGAATTCCCTTTACTCCCTGATCACCCTAATCTGGGGTCAGCCATTATACAAAGCATCTCACTAAAATCTGAATCCTGAGACCCCCTGCAAATATGCACTCTCTCTAACTGCAATAAGGAATTAACCTGGTTAACTCTAGACATAGTACCAGGGGTTTGGGTCATGAAGGTTGTCACTTTCAGCCTTCCTGACAAGTCTGTTGACATTTTTTTTTTTTGGATGACTCCAGGAATGGAATGCTTGGTTGTGCTGTAAATATTTGCTTAATTTTGTCAGACAGCTTCAAATTGTTTTCCAAGTGGTTGCTGTACTTCACAGTCTCAGCCCTATGGTTCGAGCATCCAAATCCCACCACATCTGCCCTGGCACTTCCTGCTTTCACTGCCTCAGATTTGGCCACCCAGGAGCTATAAACTAGGAGTTATTTGCCATTTTAAATCCATCGCCCTATTCACTGATGATATTAGCATTTTAATATGTGTTTATGTATTCTCATATCTTTTCGGATTAAATAACTCCCTCCCACTTTAAATTTGGTTGTTTGTCTTTATTGTGCTATAATAATCACTAGAGCTCATTATATTTTGCAGATATTTATCCTTTTCCCAGTTTATTTTCCCCTTAAGAGTGTAAAGAGCAACCTTTAACAACTTTGTAGTCACTTAATTATTGATTTTCATCTTGTAGTTTTTGCTCTCTAGTTGTAAGATACCTGTGCTGGTTAGTTCTGTCAACTGACATAAACTGAGATTCCTGGGAAGAGGGCAACTTAGCTGAGGAATCTCTTCTATGAGACTGGTGTGCAGGCATGTCTGTGAACAGTCTCTTGGTTAAGATTGACAGGGGAAGGTCTGGCCCACTGTTGCTGGTGCCATTCCTGAGCAGGTGGGCCTGAGCTGTATGTAACAGGTAGCTGATATGCCAGGGAAGGTGAGCTAGATAGCAACCTTCCTCCCTGGTCTCCGCTTCAGTTCCTGCTCTGACTTCCTTCAGTGATGGACCATAACTTTAATAAACCTTTTCCTTCCTCCAGAGCAACAGAAAGCAAACTGGGACAGAATTGCTACCAAATCCCAGACTGTTGCCATGTCCGACCTGACCATGCTTTCCGGGGGAGGATTGTGAAAGCTTTTGGAATTTTGGGTTAAAAAAGGCATCGAGAGCTTCAAGTTTAACGAGCTGTTCAACGGGAGCATGGAAGAGAATACTGAATGCATGAAGGCTCAGTTTGTAGAGTTTTAGAAGAAAATATTGTATGTTTTCTTAGCTGAAGGGTGAGATTTTCTCCTATTTTATTCTAGAAATCTTCAGTATCTTGTTTGTATTTTACACCGCCAACGTATTTTACTCATACACACCAATTTTAATTGCTGGGTACCCTCTTCTGGCTGGTAACCACCACACTGAACAAGTGGAGATTTGAGGTGTGTCAATATCATTGAACTATTCAAGAATCAGTCTGACTCTGATTTTTCCCTCTGATTGTCCTGTTCAACATTTTACTTCCTGAATTCTTATTTTAGTTTTACTGCTTTGGAAGTACTGGTTTGTTTTTTTGTGTGGATCGTTCTCCTAGAAATTTGGATTGCATATGAGAAGTTTTTCTTTTCTGTGGTTAACCCAAATATTTTGAAGTATTTCCCCATGTGTACATTCTAAACTTTAAATTCTGATTTTCTTTTCGGATTCTGCTTTTATTACCTTTATGTTATTTAGACTGTAGTTTTGTAATTTTTGCTTTCATATAACTGGTGGTTTTCTAGATGATAGCTTTTTGTTAATGTGCAACTTTGTTCTTCTGTAGTTGGAAAGCTTGTGGTTTTAGTTTTAAATGTATTTGATGCATGTTTCATTGGCTAATATGTAATTGCTCTGTGAACATGTTTGTGTGCAAGAAAAAAAGTGTTGTAGTCCCATTGAATGGAGAATTCTATTGTTATTTGGTCATGCTCATGGATATGGTAGTCTACATAATGTGTGGAGTATTTGTATGTGTGGGATTGTGGTGTTTGTGTGGGAGGGAGTGTGTGGGAGTGTGTGTGTGTGTGTGTGTGTGTATGTTTGGTGTCTGTGTGGGAGGGAGTGTGTGTGTATGTGTGTGTGTGTATGTTTGGTGTCTGTGTGGGAGGGAGTGTGTGGGAGTGTGTGTGTGTGTATGTGTGTGTGTGTATGTTTGGTGTCTGTGTGGGAGGAACTGTGTGGGAGTGTGTGTGTGTGTGTGTATGTGTGTGTGTATGTTTGGTGTCTGTGTGGGAGGGAGTGTGTGTGAGTGGTGTCTGTGTGGGAGGGAGTGTGTGTGTATGTGTGTGTGTCTATCTGTGTATGTGTGTGTACATAGCTATTTTTTTTTATCACTTCTTGAGAACACTCTTGATATACCTAATAATACTTGTGGATTATGTCACTATTCAGTGCTATTGGTTTTCTTCATGTGCTGTCAGGCTCTGGGTATGATATGCTCGCACATTTAGAATAGTTATGACCTTGATCCCATTACTACTTGGTTGTTCTTTCTTTATTCCTGCCAGTGCTTTTGATTCTAATGTCTACATGTATGAACTAGCATGGCAATGCAACATTTGTTT
>JADRCD010210284.1:22291-40192 GCA_019843815.1 Montemys delectorum
ACACACACACACACACACACACACACACACACACACACCTCTATCTTTTCTCATTTTACTCTTGCTGTCTTCTTCCTTTCTGGATATAAGAAGTATATCAAAGGTAGCAAATATAATAACTTTGTGGATAATTCTCTGTCACCTGTCATTTCTAGTTTCATTTCAATTCAATTTTCTCTGGTCCTGGCTCATATTTTTCTACCTCTTTGCACACGTTTGATTGAAAACAGATGTGAATGTTTTGTGTTGGAAGTTGGGTTTTATAGTATTATTTTAAAGATTGCCACAGTTCAGCTTGCTTTTCAGCTATTTCATATCTATTTGACCCCAGTGAATTTCCTCTTTTACTTCCCTTGTCAGGCTCAGAGTATCGTTTTGTCCAGGGATGATTCTCCATATGGTGGTTTCATTCTAAGGGTGTCTTCAGTGCCCCCAGGACTGGAGTAAATGCCCATCCCCGGCTAAGTTCAGAATACACATAAGTCTGGATCTTGCTTTGTGAAGCCTCTCTCCGGCTCACTGTCATGGTCTTTCTTGTGTGGTCATATGTGCTTAGCCAATGACCATTCCTCAGAGTTCTGAGATTTCTCTGGGGCTACCTCTACTATTCTCTTCCAGTGCACTCTAGCTACCATGGCCTCACTGAACTCTTGCCTCTATCTCTTCAGTTTGGCACAACCATTCTGCTCTGTCTGGATTCCATTCCTCTGAGTAGTGCCTGGAACACCAAGGCAAATGAGAACACGCCAGGACAGATCACATTTTGGTAATCAGATATGATATCCTCTGTAGCCAGACAACTCTCTGCTGATCTGATGTTTTGGGTAAGTCTGACCTTTCTCTCTGCGAAGTGAAAGTCTCTTCTCTCTTGCTCATGGCCTTTACTTACTTGTGGTTTTACCACACCAAAGCTGCTCTTGATTTCTACACATCTTCTCTTCTGTCCTTCTCTTTTGTTTGTTTGATCCTGTGATCTAATTTACTGAACTCTTTATACTGAGTTTTAGCATTGTATACTGGTCAGATGGTTGTTGGAATAAGTCCTCATTCTGGTCCAAGCACTTGTAACCTCCTAGCAAGAGCATATAGTACCAAAGTGATGCCCCATTACTAAGGAGCTACTCAGAAGTGTTGTGAAATGCTGGCATTGCAAAAAGGTTCCAGAAGAGACAAAGACACCATATATCTTGTATTATCTATACAATCTACAAGTGTTAACTAAGTTATTAAATGAGTAGAAATGTTAATATTTGTTCTACCTTGAGTAGAGCACTCAACCAAACTTCTTCTGTGCTTCTGTCGTGTGTCTTCTTTGTCTCCTTGTATTTCTATGATTTTGTTCCTTTGTAAATCAACCTGGAGTTGATAATTACAGGTGGGCAGATCCTGTATTGTTGGGTGAAATATGGTGTTTCATTTTCAGTACCATTTTATCTCATGTCATCTAAGCATCTCATTCCTTATTATCTTGTATAGTAGACATAAGGATTCAATGAGACCTTTTATCTAGTCTCTAAACCTAGAGTCTGGTTATAGGATATGTTTAAAAAATAGCTAGGTATTATGTTTATATTCTCATGATTGGTTCTTTAGGCATATCCCAAACTCCAAAATTACTCTGCAATATTTTTCCTTTCCCAGCAGGTCTTTCTTGTTCCTATAACATCAGTAGCATTAGAGGGTAACAGATTGAATATCATACACATATTAAGATTTGGTAATTTATGTCTCCCTCTTTACAGGGTTTTTAGTTTTAAAATAGAAATTCAGTAATCCCCAAGATGTTAAATATATGTATATATCTTTAGCAAATTTGAGCCAAGTATAGGGGAACTCTACATGAATGTTCATTTAGGAGAAATTTTCAGGGAGTTACTGTGGCTCATTCCACACTGAACAAATCTAATCAGTGACATCAATGCCAAATTTAGTGTCTGTGGTTTCTAGAGGTCAAGGACTATGGAGGTGCACTGCTTTTACTGGTATTCATCAGCCAGAAAATTTTAGAGGACACAGCAACCAAGTTCACAGCATGGAGATTAGAAATGTTTTACAAAGAGAAATGATACCCAAGGCTGCCCTCTGTGCCACATCTAACAGCTCCAGAGATAGACCTGACTGTGGTAGTAAGAGAGTAAAGACAAGACAGACAGATGGGAACATGGATAGAAAGCTGGAATTAGGTGTCTGGCTCTTGGTTAGAGAAAACCCAGCAACTTATGAGCTCAGTGTGTTTCTTATGTTAGAGTAGAAGAGGGAGGTAAGGTGATTGCACACAACTAAACAAGGAGGTGGGGCCATTCTTATATAGAGTAGAAGAGGGAGGTGAGGTGATTGCACACAGCTAAACAAGGAGGTGGAGCCGTAGTATTGATAAAGGAGGAGGCAGGGCTTATGATTTACAGGTGTACCAAGGGGACAAGTTCAGTTAACTTCAGTAGGAGAAATCTTTGTAGAGCCATAAATATACAGGGGATAAAGCTATGGTAGATATTTTTGTGCACATACTTTTCAGCATCTACATCAGGAGCAGAAGGTAAGGCTTTGCTATTTCCCTCTAAGCCTCACCCTGAGGAGAAGGCTTTGTCATTTCTTCATGGCCTGAATCTCTGGTGACCTTGACATGGCCATGCTCATGTCAACAGTACATGTTTACTCAGGATTTTACTCACTCAGGGCTTGAATGGCTGATACTGTAGGTCATAGAGCATTTTCAACATTTCTGGGTTGATCTATGTGTTGGTTTTGTAACAGTCAATGATGGGGATGCCTCATTGCATAAATACAGAATATTGAATTCCAGAAGGATGCTCAGGATCATTCAGGAAGTGTTGGAAATCCTACTCTAACTCCAACTTAAACTCCATTAATTATTTTGTTTCAGGTACTCAAGCCAGCAATTCAAACTTTTTTTTTTTAAGGAAACAAATATTCTAGTACCGTATACTCTAAAATCATATTAGTTTCATGTTTGCCTGATGATGAGTGATGGTAAAAAAAAAATTAAGTTTTCTATATTTACACCATTACGTTTCTAGAAAAGCAGAAACATTGTATGAATAGTAAAACAATGCAGTTCACAATGTACAGTAGTCTGGATTCCGAGCTGAGGTGTTTCAGGCAGTACTGGCTAACATTGTGTAGCCTGACTGTACGCAGAGGACTTTACAGAACCAGGCAATGCCACATGATACACCTACCAGAAACACATCAGATTTATCATACATTGGATTTTAAATTAATTCTTTTCATTAGTGTTCAGAAATCTTTGCTGTTGCAAGATTTTCCTGACACCCACATTCAGTTACATGACTCACATACTGTTTATGATCCTCAGTTTAAGAAGCTATGTCCTTGAAGGGGTGGGAGTTGCTGAACCTGCCCTTTCTTTCTCATCAGCTGTATGCTGACCACTTTCTGCACCATCGGTGGGATGCAGCAGAGGAGTGGGCATTGGAAGGGGAGAGTTATCAGACACACCCCAGCTCTTTGTCATTTACTAGAATCTCTGTAAATTGATCATTGTCCCATCCTCAATTACCTCTGTGAAACCTCTTTTTGGCCCGCCCTGCACTTACCTGCTTGGGAACGTCCAGCTCTCTAGTTATTTTAGCAGTGTTTTAGGCTGTGCAGTGAAGCAGAAATATTGCACTCTATGTGGGAACCTGAGGTCAACACAATTTCTTCCCAGGAAAATTATAACCTTTTGTATTGAGATTGGGATTTGGGGGTTAGGGAAGGGGAGAGGAAAAAAGTAACTGGGGTCCCCAATGTCCTTATCCTTCCCAGAGCATCAGAGCAGAGATTGCATGTTTATTCTTGGCAGGAAAATAGCGTCCCATCTCTCAGGTCCCAAAGAGAATGCAAAGCTTTTCACAAGTCACACTGTCAGGAGCATTTATGTTGAGTGGCATGTGTTTGGGCTTACTGGTGACTTCTGTGGACTTTGCAATTTCATTCCTGATTCCAGCATGGAGAGCAATGTATTAGCTACTTCTCTGCTTGCTGTGACCAAGTGTCTGACAAAAGTAACTTGTGAAATAAAGGAATTAGTTTGGCTCACAGTTTTAAGGGTATAGCCCATTCTGATGAGGAAGTCCTGGTTGCAGGATCCTGAGGTAGTTGGCCACATTGCAGTCACAGTCAGGAATCAGAGAAATGAATGCTTCTGCTCTGCCCCTCATCTTTTTATTCTTTTAATTCAGTCTAGGGCCCAGCCCAAATGATGGTATCGTTCAAACTCATAGTGGATTTTTCCATTCAATGTCATCTGTATAGTCTTCACAGATGTGATTAGAGGTTTCTCTCTTGAGTGATTGCAGATTCTGTCAAGGTGATGGTCTTGACCATTACCTGTCATGTTCGGTCTGTGTTACAGTCACGTTCCAGGTCTGGGTCTTGCACGGGACCAAACACAACAGAAGCTGTTTCATGTGGCACTGTAACTATTAGTTATTTTTCTTGCTGTGGCAAAATACTTGATAGAGTAGACTTAAGGAAGGAAAGGCCTATTTCAGCTTACAGTTCAGTGTGCATCATGATAGGGAGGTAACAGCTGGAGTATGAGGCAGCTGGTCACATTACATACACAATTGGGAAGCAGAAAGACGAATGCTGGCACTCAGTTCACATTCACCTGTTTATTCAGTCTAGAACCCCAGACCATGGGATAATGCCATACACATTTAGGATGGGTCTTCCCACCTCAATTAATCCATTCTGTCTCATACTATCTTTATGACTTTTGTTTTCTCATTTACAACTTAAAGGTAATGATATCTTAAAGGCTGATATCATTTTAAATGCATATCTGCATTTATAGGGTTATAGGGGTTTAATTTTCATTAAATGAATGCTGACCGAATATCAACACCATCTTCTAAAGGAAAATAGTACCTAGGTTGAGGGAGATGCAAGGAAAAGAGGAAGGACTACTTAAGATTAGTAGCCTTTGGGGATGCTGGTATAGCTGGTGTTAGGAGGATGGAAGGTATTAGGAGTTGGCTCTAAATACCCAGATCTTCCAGGCTATCCAGCTGTGCAGGACCCCTCTTGTTAGTCTCAGACTTCTTTTCACTGGTAGCACACCCCCAACCAGGGCTACCTTCAATACATAATCAAGATTAATGGTCTGGGATTACCAGCTTGTTGAAGTGAAGTGTTAGGGTGAAGTTTCCATAGAAATGACCCTTTTCTTTTTGCCATTGTCAAAGCTTAAACTGTATTAACTAGATCCATTTCCTCCCCCCTTTATCCCAAAGTTCATTCTCCTTCTCCCTCTCTATTTCTCTCTCTCTGTCTGTCCTTTTCTTTCTTTTATCTACCATTCTCTCTCTCTCATCTATCATTTGTCTCTATCTATCTATCTATCTATCTATCTATCTATCTATCTATCTATCTATCATCTTTCTATCTATCTATCATCTATCTATCTGTTCATCCATCCATGCACCCATCCTTCCTGAGGTACATTCCCAACACTTTTTGTGGGTTTTTATTTTGAGACAGAGGTCTCAATAATTTTCCCAGGCTAGTCTTGAACTCACTAGACCAAGAAGACCTTGGACTTCTAATACTCCAGCCTCAGTATCCTGAGTAGCTGAGACTATGATTCACCCCACCCTCAGTCATGTCTCACTTTCTTGATGGAAAGCACCATCAGGGTGCTATCAATCTAGCCTTACAAGGAGTCAGTTTTGTGTGTGGTTGGGGAGTGGAGCATGTTAGGTTGCATCATTCAGTGCTCTGCTTTTCGGTTGTGCATGTAACCAGAACCCATGGTTATCTTAGACAATTAGACACAGTACATCCATGTTTTCCCTCTTTACAGAACATGCAGGAATTCTTGTACCACTTTACAGATTCTAAAACAGATTCATTAAAATGAATCATAAAAGCATACACAGAGACAGTGGAAGAGATGGGATTAGAACCTAATGTTAACTGCCAAATTTGGCTTCTTTCCCTCACACCTTAGCAGTTTCCCAGTGACATGGTGACTCTCCCTAGAGAAGCACAAATACTAACATCCGGCACAATCTGTTCCATAGCTTTAGAGAATTTTAGGATCCCTTATGAATTTGGCCCAAACTATGACCTTTTTGGTAGAAGGATGAATGTATTTATCAAATTTTGTATCCAATTTTCTGAACTTAACAAAAGCCCTAACCTCATCCATAGACTAGATGCTAGGGATTTCTGACCTAATCCCACCACAGATCTGCAGTGAAGATGATGCATAGTTTGCCAAACAAGAGAATTTGCCACCTATTTCATTTTGTCAGTGTAAGAGAGCACTAAGAAAGAGGAGGAGACCTTTGGCTCCCTCAGGCTGGAACCCAGCCCACTTGTGTGTTATTACACAGTAGGACCACTCACACTCAACTGTGAACTAAGAAATGTAGAGCACTCAAGCAATGAATTCCAGTCAAGTTGAGGGGTGGAACAGACAGTAATTACATAAACACTGATTTCCAGTTCAAATTACTGCTGACTGCGAAGGCAGAGCATATAGGTGGCTTCTGCTCCTTCAGGTGTTTATTAGTCCAAGAAGCCTGAGTCTCAGACACCTCATTTACTGAAAGGAGTTTGCACACAGAGGACTTGTGACATCAATATTCCAGCCTCTTTCACACAGACAGATCAATGGCCTGTTCTTATCCGACAGCATCATAGACATTTTTTTCCTGGATCGAAGTAGGAAGAGAAGAAATTGCAGGTAGGATTTGCAGCTGGCTGACATTCATGATTTTATTGTAAGGCTTTAACTGTTCCCCATTGCCTAGATCCCCCAAATCTTGTGTCAATCGTCTCAACAGGCATGGAAGAGTAGCAACAGGACCATGTCAGTCAGAGTGCACTGTCATGCGAGTTGAGTCCTTACCATATTGGAATGTTATCTTCTAGGATGCAAGCAATGTTGTGTTCTTATTAGAAAATATGCAGAAAATCCATGCCATGTTTAAGTCCAACTCCATCCCAGACCTATTGAGGGTCCTCCCAAGGAGGGCCTACACACAAGGGACAAATGCAGGAAGTCACACTGTAACTTGGTTTAATTTCCCAAAAGCACCTCTCAGGGAAAAATCAGTTTTATAAACTTTATTGATTGTATGCCTGGGACCATGCCAGGCAATGGAGAAATAAGATGAATAAGGCCCACAGCATTCATTTATTCATCTACCCATCTACTCAGATGTCAGTTTTTTAAGCAAATTTTTTTTTCATGATTCTACACAAGCAGAGGAGCTGCTTTAATCAAATTAAAGCATTAAAGCTGAGTCTGGCGGCTCACACCTGTAACACCAACATTAGGGAGGCTAAGGCAGGACTGGTAAGGGTTCCAAACCAGCCTAGGCTACATAGTGTATTTTAGGTCTGTCTGGGCTACATAGTGAGGCCCTATCTCGGGACAAACAACTACAACAAAGGCATGAAAATTGTTGGTGGATGTCTAGACTGATTCCATTTTCTGGCTTTCGTAAATAGAGCAGCAATGAACATAAGTGAGCAAGTGTCTCAGTAATAGGACAACAGAGTCCTTTGTGTAGATGCCCTGGACTGGTAAAGCTGGGTCACATGGAAGTGTTATTTTAATTGTTTTTAGAAATCTCCAAACCAGTTTACCGATGAATGACTATAAATACATACACACACACACACACACACATACACACACACACAGTGGAATTTTATTCAGATGTAAAGAAAAAAGTACAAAATGTGCAAGAAAATGGATGAAAATGGAAAAATATATTAAACCAGAAACTCAGGTCCAGAAAGACACACATCACATGTTCTCTCTCATATGTAGATAGTTGTTTCAAATTTTAGATTATGTGTTTAAAGCCAGGAAAGGGCTACTGAGAGGCTGGAAATGCTAAACTGGGGAATATAGGAAACAGATACATTATGAAAATAGAGAGTGCATCCTGGGGGTATAGATCTTTGCATGGGATAAGGAGTAGAAAGATGGTGGAGTCAGGAGATGATTAACTGGATCAAAGGATGTATGAAAAAGCCCCATATGGTGACCTATTACTTTGTAAGCCAATTAAAAGCTATTATTTTTAAAAAGGAGTTTGATGGATGAATAGCTTTACTCCCAGAAGCCATAAGTTATGAAAAGAAAACACTAGTATCAGGTATGGGCTACCCTCTTTTTCAGTATGTGGTCAGGAAGATCTTCAAAGGATATAGACTATTGTCAGTGCTGTGTCTTGCTCATCAGAACTAGATTGTAAGGCCCTATTGCTGAAGACACCACACAGTGTGGTTGCAGGACATAGAGAAATAAAGCTGGAGCTAAAATGGAAGCTTCCTTCTTGCTGGGTGGCATCCATTGTGCTGAAAGGTGTTATTCAGGCTGCTGGGGATTGGCTGTGGAAACATCAATGATCGTAACAACTGTGAACCTTGATAGGTACAACATTGACGTGTCAGACAAGATATGCCATTTGGTGTAAGAGCATGGCTGTAATGGGAACAACCATACTGCTTTATTCTTGGGCTTGAAGCATACTCCACAGAAGGTAATCCATGCCTAGTACTGTAAACCTAGTCAGAAGCCCATGACTTAGGTCATCCTAGGTCCTGAGGACTACCTACTACCACCATTTTGCATAATAGGCCTGTTTTCAATACCTTCAAATAATTGTTTGTAGCCATGGACTACTTCAGATTTTAGCCCTGGTCAAAGAATCATCTCTTTACAGTGGGTATTAGTTAATGTAGAGACCCACAACTGGTTAAAGTGCAGACAGCAAATGATCATTGAATGCTCTGCCTTAAAGGAACATCTGTATAGTGTGATGGAATAAAAAGGTAAGCCTAATGAGGCTGCTCTGTCAGAGTGGCACTGAAGGCTTCATATGACCCTTAGTTTTGCTAGCCATGGTCCCTTCAGGCCTGTGTGGCCTGAGCACTCATTGTGTCTTAAGTGTATCATCTCAGGAACTGATGGCATGTGCCAATATATAACTCCAACTACCTTGTTCCTGGCCTAAATACTAGAGAAAAATGAGTTTCTGTGCTTTATAAATTACCTAGACTCTGACATTCTGAGATAGCAGCCTTACATGGGCTAAGACCATGGCTTGTGGCAATCACATGTATTCCACAATTGCTAGTGTAATGATAGAGACTGCAATATTACTCAGTGGCCAGATCACAAAGAACTTTATGTGCTATGAAGTTTGAACTTTGTCTTGAAAACCATAGGGAGTAGTTGAAGGATGTTAATGGGGGCACATTTCCATTCTGAATGGATAACACTGTGTGTAGGAAGGAGAACGTACTGAAAAGGGGGCCAGGCTTCAGGATGGGAGATAAATTAGAAGGCTTTTTTTAAAAAAATAATTCAGACAAATTCAAAATAAAGCAGTAATTGCTACAATGAGATAGGAAGGAGAAATATTAAAAGAAATGTACAGTGTAAAAGACTTGGCTTGTTAACATGCAAGTATAAATGAAAGGGGGTGCTATAAGAAGAATGGTGAACAATGGGAACAATGGTGAACCAGAAGTTGAAAGTACCCAGGGACAACATTCTTAAGAAGGTAAGAAATTAAAGGTGCAGTAGGCACAATAGGCAGAAAATACAGTAAACTGTGTTGCACTGGTATAGATCCAGGAACACTAGGTTATAGAGGAGATTGTGAAATGTGTTGAGTTAATGTGGCGACAGCAACAATAAACAAGAAAGGATGCTCTGATCTGTGTTGAAGTGTTGTGGTTGTAGGAACACTAGGAAAGAGAGGTGGCTGTGAATTATGCTGACATAGTATAGATGTAGGAATACTAAGCAAAAGAGAACAAGTATGCTCCCTTGTGTTAGTATGGTTGTAGGAACACTAGGTGAGAGAGGATGTGTAAACAGTGTTAAGTTAGTGTGGTTATATGGACACCATGCAAGAGAAGATGCTTGCATTAGGGTTCTCTAGAGTCACAGAATTTATAGGTAGTCTCTATATAATAAAGGAATTTGTTGATGACTTATAGTCTGTAGTCCAACTCCCCATCAATGGTAAACCGTAGTTGTGAATGGAAGTCCAAGGATCTAGCAGTTGCTCAGTCCCACAAGGTAAATCCTACAAGGTGAAGAAGAAAGAATATTCCTTTTTCCAATGTCCTTATGTAGGTCTTTAGCAGAAGGTATGGCCCAGATTAAAGGTGTGTACCATCACGCCTAGATCTGGGACTTGCTTTGTTTCAGATGACCTTGAACTCAGAGATCTCCTTGTCTTAGTTTTCTGAGATTCATAGCCACTGTGCCTCAAGATCTCCATGCGAAGATCCAGGTCAAAAACTTGTATCTCTCAGCCTCAAAATCAGGATCATAGGTGAGCCTTTCAATTCTGGATTGTAGTTCATTCCAGATAGAGTCAAGTTGACAACCAGGAATAGCCACTACAATGCTGCTGTAAAGTGTGCAGAGTTACTGTCATTGTAGGAACATTAGAGAGAACCTTGTTAGCATCATTGTGGGACACAAAGAAATAGAGGACATCTTGAACTGTGTTGATTTACTGTGGTTTTAGGAACATTTAGCCACAGAGGATGCTGTTAAGTATGCAGAGTTAGTGTGGATGTATGAACACTAGGCAAGAGGGATATGTGAAATTTTTGAGGTAGTATGCTCTTAGAAAGACTAGGCAAGAAACTACATTGCAAACTATCTTGAGTTACTGTGGCTGTAGGAACACAAAGCAAGAAAGAATAATGTACTGTGTTGTGTTAGTGTTATTTTATGAACACTAGGTAAGAAAGGATACTGTAAACTGTCTTGATTTGCTTTGATTCTAAGAATGTTAAGAAGAGAGAACACTGTGTACTGCATTGTGTTAGTGTTGTAGAAACTCTAGGCAAGAGTGGATACTGTAAAGTTTGGTGGGTAAGTGTGGTGTCTTAGTCAGGGTTTCTATTCCTGCACAAACATCATGACCAAGAAGCAAGTTGGGGAGGAAAGGGTTTATTTGGCTTACTTCCACATTGCTGTTTATCACAAGGAAGTCAGGACTGGAACTCAAGCAAGTCAGGAAGCAGGAGCTGATGCAGAGGCCATAGAGGGATGTTCCTTACTGGCTTGCTTTTCCTGGCTTGCTCAGCCTGCTCTCTTATAGAACTCAAGACTTCCAGCCCAGAGATAGCACCACCCACAAGGGACCCTACCCCCTTGGTCACTAATTGAGAAAATGCCCCACAGCTGGATCTCATGGAGGCACTTCCCCAACTGTAACTCCCTTCTCTGTGATAACTGCAGCCTGTGTCAAGTTGACACACAATACTAGCCAGTACAATTGACCCCTTGTCAACTTTACACACAAACACATCACTATTAAGCCTCAACCCTTATGTTCGTATTCATCCCCACGATCTAAAGTCCCACAGTCTTTACATATTAAAAGTTCAATCAATTTAAAATGTCCAATATCTTTTAAAATTCAAAGTCTCTTAACTGTGGGCTCCACTAAAATACATTCTTCCTTCAAGAGGGAAAAATATCAGGGCACAGTCACAATCAAAAGCAAAACCAGTGTCTAGGATCCAACTCACAATCTTCTGTGCTCCTCTAAGGGCTTTGGTCACTTCTCCAACTCTGCCCTTTGTAACACACATCTTGTCTTCTGGGCTCCAGATGCCTATACTCCACTGCTGCTGCTGTCCTTGGTAGTCATTGCATGGTACTGGCATTCCCAAAACAATGCTGTAACCAGGCTTTACCAATAGCCTCTCATAGACTGTCTTTACGGTGCCAAGCCTCAACTCCTTTGCATGACACCTTCAGTCCTGGGCCATCAATTACAAACTGAGGCTGCACCTTCACCAATGGCCTTACATGGCCTCTCACTGTGCCGAGCCTCCGCTACTCTTCATGACCCCTTTATGCTGTCAAAACCAGTACCACCTGGGTGACTCTTACACATTACCAAGTCCTGCTGCAGCACAAGGTACAACCTTGGCTATCTCTGGAACACAACCTCTTTGTGCTCTCAGGAAACACTTCCCAGAAGATGTCACCTCAATGATGCTGGTCTCTTCTTAATCACCGCTAATTTCTTAGCTCCAGCTAACCAGCATCAATAGTCCCAGTAATGCAAAGTTCTCTCTTTAGTAGTTCTGGTATCTTGTTAATCACAGCTGATACTTCAGCCCCAGCTAACCAAAACCACAGAATCTTCACAATCAAAACAGCATGGCCCTGATAAGAGTCTTTAATTTTCCCTCTGAAATTTCACAAGTCAGGCCTCCATCTCTGCACTATTTGACATGATCTTCCAAGCTCCTACAGAATATCCCACATAGTTTTTAACAGCCAGTGACTGCTCTTCTAGCTCAAAGTTCCAAAGTCCTTCCACAGTCCTCCCCAAAACATGATCAGGTTGTCACAGGAATACCCCACTATGCTGATACCAATTTGTATTGGTCAGGGTTTCTATTCCTGCACAAACATCATGACCAAGAAGCAAGTTGGGGAGGAAAGGATTTATTTAGCTTATTTCCACATGGCTGTTGATCACCAGAGGAAGTCAGGACTGGAACTCAAGCAAGCCAGCAAGGAACATCCCTCCATGGCCTCTGCATCAGCTCCTGCTTCCTGACCTGCTTGAGTTCCAGTCCTGACTTCCTTGGTGATCAACAGCAATGTAGAAGTAAGCTAACCCTTTCCTCCTCAACTTGCTTCTTGGTCATGATGTTTGTGCAGGAATAGAAACCCTGACTAATACATGTGGTTATAGGAATACTAGACAAGAGAGGATTCTGTGAACTGTGATAACTTAGTGTGGGTGTAGGAACCTTAGGCAATAGAGGGTTCTCTGAATTGTTATTAATTACTTACTTATTAATTAGTGGTTGTATTAATACCAGGGAAGAGAGGACACTCTTAGCTGTGTTGATTGATGTGGTTGTAAGAACTCTAGGCAAGAGAAGATGCAATGCTGTCTGTTAAGTTTGTGTCATTCTTGGAACATTGCAAGGGAGGATGCTATAAGCTGTTTGTATTAGTGCAGTTGTAGGAACATTAAGCAGGAAAGAATGCTATTAATTATGTTTATTTAGTGTGTTTTTAGAAACACTTGGCAAGGAATATTGCTGAGAATTGAGTTGAGTCTCTATCATTGTAGGAACCCTGTTTAAGAGAGTATGGTATGAACTGTGTTGAATTAGTGTCAGTGTGGGAATATTAGGCAAGAGAGGACACTATGAATTTTGTTAAATTAGTGTTAGTTTAGGAGCACTATGCAGGAAAGGATGCTGTGAACTGTGCTGTACTAGTGTGGCTGTAGGAACACTTCGCAGGAGCGGCAACTGTGAACTGGACCAAGTTAGTGTGGTTGTAGGAACACTATCTATGCAAGAGAGGTGACTGTGAACTGTGTCCAATTAGCCCATCTGGAGTTGCACTAAACTGGAAAGGATACTGTGGACAGTACTGTGTTACTGTGGTTGTTTCAACATTTTGCAAGAAAGGTAGCTAGGAACTGCACTGAGTTAGTGTGGTTGCAGGAAAGTTATGTAAGAGAGCACACTTAACTGCGTTCGGTTAGTTTGTCTGTAGTAACATTAGACAGAAAAGTATTCTGTGGACTTCATTGTATTGCTGGGGTTGTATTAACACATGTGAACTGCCCTGGATTTAGTATACTGTGCAAGAGAGTTTACTGTGTATGTCTAGTTAGTGTGTTTGTAGTAACAGTAAGAGAAGATGTTGTGAACTCTTATGTGTTATTGTTATTGTAGCAACACTAGACTAGAGAGGACATTTTGAAATGTGCAGAGTTAGTGTGGTTATAGGAACCATAGGCTAGAGAGAAGGTTACGAACTGTGTTGGGTTAGTATCTTTGTAGGAACACTAGAGAAGAGAGGATGCTGTGAACTGTGTTGAGTTATTGTTGGTGTAGTAACACTAGGGAATATAAGGCCATCTGAACTGGGTAGGCATTATGTGGTTAGGACGCTATGCTTTATTCTGTGAACTGTTTGGTGATCTGTCTTGAATTACTATAGTTTTAGGAACACCAATCAAGAGGGACCCCTGTGTGTTGCATTATGTTAGTGTACTTGTATGAACACTAGGCAAGAACACTAGGCTGAAATGATGCTGTGAACTATGCTGGTTTATTTTAAGGGATACTAAGCAAGACTGGATGCGGAAGAGAGGACAGTGTGAATTGTTTCTTGGTGTTGCTTTTACCACACACTCAGTAAGAGTACACTGTCAACTATGTTGAGATAGTAAGGTTGTAGAAATACTAGGCAAACTAGGATGCTTTGAACAGTGGTTGGTTTGTTTGTATGTAGGAATACTAGGCAAGAGAATACTATGTGAATTTTTTTAGGTCGGTGTGGTTACAGGAACTAGATGAGAGGTCTCTGAACTGTTGGTTTACTGTAGTTTAGGATGAGTACACAAGAAAGGAAACTGAACTGAGTTGTGTTAGTGTAATTTTAGGGAAGCTAGGCAAGAGAGGACACTGAAGGGTTTGGGGTTAATGTGGTATAGGAACACTAGGCAAGTAGGATGCTGCGAACAGTGCTGGGTTACTGTGGTTAAAAGAACACTTGTTAAGAGAGGAAGCTATGAACTTCATTGTGTTGGTTTGAGTTTAGGGACACTATGCAGTGGCTAGCACTGTGAACTATGTGTTAACAAGACTGGGAACACTAGGCAGGAAATAATGTTGTGAACTGTCTTGTATTAGTTGTTTTTTGTTTTTATTTTGTTTTGTCTGTTTTTAGAAACTGATGCTGTAAACTGTTTGAAGTAGTATTCTTAAAAGAACTTAAAAGTAGTTCTTTTAAGTTCTTAAAAGCAGCTAAAAGAACTTAAAAGAACTCAAAGGTAGTATTCTTAAAAGAACACTAGGTCAAATATACCAGACTGTCTCAACCCACCAACTCCTAAATAATGACACAGAGACTTACTATCATTTCTTAAGTACAGGCCTTAGCTGGCTACCTCTTAGCTAGCTCATCTCACTTAAATTAACCTGACTATTCTATTCTATGTCCTGCTATTTGGCCCCTTACCTCTCTCACATACAACTGGTCCTGGCACCTGCTCCTTCCACCTGTGAATCCCCTGCCTCCCAATTCTTCCCACAGTTCCTATCTCTGCCCAGGTATTCCACCTTTCCTGCCCTACTATAAGCTGTCAGCTCTTTACTAAACCAATCAAAAAGTGATAAAGAAGGATGTTTACAAAATATGATTCAGATGTTGAGCAAGTAGACCAACAATACCAAAGTCTGGACAGTATTCAGTACTCTGCTGGCACAGAAATCAATATTTGAATAATACAAAGTAGACCTTTACACAGTGCACAAGAAGATTATTCCACCAGCCAGAGAGGATGCTGTGAAGAGTTTTGTATTAGTGTGCTTGATGGAAAACTAGCCAAGGAAGAACACTGTGTGCTGCGTTGTGTGGGTTTAGGTTACTGTGACCTGTGTTGGTTCAGTAGTGTGGTGGGAACATTAATTATGGACACTATGAGCTGTATGGTTTATGTGGATTGGGTATAATAGGCAAGAAAGGATGCTATGAACTGTCAGGTAAGTGAGGGGATAGGAACACTAGGCAAGAAAGGACACTGTGAACTATGTTGGATTAATGTGTTTTAGAGAGCAATATGCAAGACAGGATGCTGTGAACTATGTTGAGTTACTATCATTATATCTACCTTAGGCAATCTAGGATCCTGTGAACTGTGTTGAGTTACTACTGTTGTGGGAATCTTGCCAAGAGGGAATGCTGTGAACTTCATTGAGTTTGTGTGGATGTAGGAACACTAGGCAAGAAAGGACTCTGTGAACTGAGGTAGTGTGCTTTTAGGAACACTGTGCATAAAAGGACAGGCATGCTGTCATCTGTCTTGAGTTTATGAGGCTGTAGGAACACTAGACAAGAGAAAACACTGTGTACTGCACTGTGTTATTGTGCCTGTAGGAGGCAAGAGAGGAAAATAATGAATGAGGCTGAGTTAGAGTGATTGTAGGAAAACTAGGCAGGAGAGGATGCTGTGAACTATCTTGAGTTACTGGGGTTGTACTCACGCTAGGCATGAGAAGGTGATTTGAACTGCCTTGATGTAGTGTTGTTGTATAAACAACCAGGTAAGAGGCCATGCTGTGATGTGGGCTGAGTGTCATTGTAGGAACTCTGGTCTAGTGAGGATGATTTAAACTTTGTTGGATTTGTATGGTTATAGGGACACTAGGTACAGTAGAATATTTTGTTCCATGTTTAGTTAGCGTCATTTAGTCTTGGTGAGGAGGCCTTGGTCTGAGGGTGTTCATGTCTCAAAGAGGAAAAACCCACTTACAAAGGGATTTAATGAGACAGATTTGGTGGGTTGCTGTCTAAGAGGCCATAAAAGAAGATGAGACCTAAAATCCATACAGAGGAAACCGTGCTCAGAGCACAGAGCATAGGAAGGAAGAGTCCATGCATAGAGGAAAGGGTTGAGATCTTGGCCGAGAAAGCCAGGGGCAGTGATCTAGTGTCTTCTGTATTCTCAAGAATGGCAACTTTACATTTAAAAAGTCTGGGAAGGTTCCCCCAGAGCACTATTGGACCCCATGCTGAGTAGAGGATCAACCACATATTATAGAGTCACTAAGGAACCAGAATGCTTTGTACTTACTGTCCTCAAATTTCAATCTGAGTACAAATGATAATTGGTCAAAGAGCAGCTGTGAGTGACAGGTGGCAGAGTGAGCAGCAAGGCTGAGGATCCAGGACAACACCTGGTGGCAAGACAGAACTAATGATTCTAGTCTGTGAGCCCCTCAGAGGCAGTAACTACAGGTGAGAAGCTGCCCTGTTAATGACCTAGTGATATCTGAAATGGTGGCTGTTTCATTCTGAGTATGAGTGGATCTGTGTCTACTATGGGGCAAAAGCTGCAGGGGTAATAATGAAACACAAGTGAGCAGAAAGTACTCAGAGACAAAAGATGATCACATGAGTGTTTCTTCTTCCTTTTTGTAGTTTTCAAGCAATGGATATTTCAAGTTACTAGATAAATTGGAATGACTAATGTGTAAAAACTATCTCTATTAAGGTTATATCTGGGGCTCCAGATGTAGCTCAGGTGGTGAGAACTTGTCCAGCATGTGCAAGAGCCTAGGCTCTATCCTTAACACTGAACAGAGTCATGTCTAGTTCTGGAAATGAGTGCTAAAGAGATTCGGACTGGTTGGGTAACTTGGAGACAAGCATAAAATTTAGGAAATGAAGATGGATGATGGTACTGAGATAGCTTTCAGAAACTTCCAGAGGATATGCCTAGACTCTGGGCTCTCACTTCTGATTCGCAGTGATGGTGATCGTGAGAGTCCTTGCTCGTGAGCTTGTAATAAAGACCCTTATGGGTCCACATTGGAATTGACTCCTTGGTGGTCTTTGGGGTCTCTGTGACTTGGACACAACAGCAATCACTATGTGAGTTTTAGGGGTTAAATTTAAATCATCAGGCTTCACCAAAGTGATACTGTGGCTAGTGCCATTACCAGCTGAGACTTCTTGCCAGCCCTGATATTTCCCTGTTCTCTATCTGTTTCTGTCTCTGTCTCTGCCTCTGTCTCTGTCTCTACTCTGTCCCTGTCCCTGTCCCTCTCCTTTTCTCTCTCCATCTCCCTCTTACTCCCTCTTCCCCCTCTCTCTTAGATGACCTGGTACTCATCAATTGACTCATTGCCAGAGAGAGTGCTACATTCTCTCTCTTACATATAAAGTCAGTCCAAATTGTCAAAAATACTTTTCTGAAATGCCATTTTGGACAACACATTTTGAGGAGATAAAGAAAAAAAAAAGAAGCAATTACAGAACAATAGAAAGAAACATGTAATCCAGATTGAAGCCATGAGTCACAGATCATAGGATTTGCAGAAGATGAC
>JADRCD010210285.1:0-13289 GCA_019843815.1 Montemys delectorum
CGTGGGCACGTGCACACATGCACACACACACACACACACACACACACTTAAAAACCAAAATAAATCTTTAGTACCTCCCCCAAAACACTAAAAAACAAGCCTTTGTGGAAATCTTACAGTTTTAGTGAAAATTTTTTACTCTTTTTTTTTTTTAAATAGCAAAATGTGAAGCTTTCTTAGAACAGTAAGTCAAAAATGTACTTTTGTCCTGCTAGTCACATCTCTCATGACACATTCATAGTAAAATGCAACAAATAGTTTCCCATCTATGTTTCCTTCTAGCAGCACACATATCTAGCATATTAGCCAGAGTACAACTGTTAGGGTTAAAGCACATGGAGTGAATTAGCCCATCATCCAGTGTCTCCACGCTCCTTCATTTCAGAACTTGTCACTCCAGAACAAAGCCAGACATTAACACTGTCCTCCGGGCCCCAGTGGGGTGGTCTACTTCTGGCAGTCAATTAGCTGTGTATTGTTAGCAGGGAATTTAAGAACAATAATAAAACTGTCTTCAGGTCTGTCTGCTCTGTGTTATTTCGATGACCTGCTATCCAGAAATAATTTCAGTGTCTACGCCGTCATCTGCAGGGGTGGTTGGCTCCCTCTGTCTGTGCCCCACTATTAAGTCATTATCTAGCACCCCAAATAGAGAAGATATAGAATAAGGAACAGGCCCAATATATGAGATTTTAAGGTGTCCTGAAATGAATCTATGTACAAGATTAGTGGGGCTGCAATAGAACTCGCCTGCCCCACCCCCATATGCCAGGCATTGGTGAGCAAGCGCATCCTTGGAGCCTGTTTGCCAGACAGTGACTGAAGATAGGGATGGTTGACCCAACTCTGCCCCGCCCTCTACAGAATTGTACCCTTGTCGGGGAGATAGAAGTTAAGAAAGAAAAAAAAATGGAAGTACTGGTCTGGGTTGGAGAGATGAAGGAAGACATTTGCTGGGAAGTGAAGCAGAAGCCCTCCAAGTCGGCCTGCTCATCAGAAACCGAGAGGCAGCCATGGACAAACAAGACATTTTGCTGACAGGCAACTAGTCCCCAGATCTCTCAGCCCTTTAGAGTAAGACCCACCTTAGGGCCTCATAAAAACTACACTTCTGAACCTTATGTCGAACCAATTCAATTAGATCTGTGGAAAGGTAGAAAGTAGGGGTCAGGAAGCCATATTGCTAGCAAAAAGAAAAACAGCCTAGCCAAGATGGTAGAGAGTTACTGCCTAGTTGAATGCACTTCATTCCACTTAGTAATAACTTGAACTTTCATTTTAAAGCTTCATAATGCAAGTGGGTTTGCTGTGGTGAGAGGCGTATGTCAGTGCACACATGCATGCAGATATTAGGATGAGGGGTCTACAGTCCTTGGACTTTCTGTACACTCCATTCTGTGCAGAACACATGTCCAGCTAGACATTGTCTTTCCTTTGCATTTTATCTGTCTGTCTATCTATCTATCTATCTATCTATCTATCTATCTATCTATCTATCTATCATCTATCTATCTGTATGTGTGCATGCACATGCACTGGTGCCTGGTCATTGTGCATTTGTAGACGACCTGGGAGTCAGTTCTCTCCTCCCATCATCTGGGTCCCAGGCCATAAATGCCTTGTCCACTGAGTCATCTCAGTGGCCCTGGAGGACAGGATTTCCTGGACTCTGGAGTCAGCCTGAGGGTCTGAATGAGCTGTGGTAGGTGAATCCGACGGCTCAACGAAGAGACACGTTTCTGGCTTGAGACAGGTTTCTGGCTTCTCTTTATTTCCCAACATCCCCAATGCTCCGCTCCCCACTCTCTTTTATTGTTGCCTAACAAAGCCTCCTAGGGATAAAGGCTTAGCACGAAACCTATAAAGCACCCGTATCCTAGATAATGGGACATTTTTGTCCTTTAAACACATAAAAAGCATTGTGAGCACCTTGCATGTAAGTGGAATGTATTTTTGCCTCTTATGTTGAAAATATCCGTAGGCATCTGGTGTGTATGAATGTGTATACATAGTACATGCATAATAAACATATTCCACTTTATGAATATTTATACTCAAGATACATATATATTGAATATAGACATACATATGTAAATAGTAGCCCTTGCAAATGATATGCAAATTGCGCTTCTGAGCATATGTATTGCAGTGCATCAGGAATATAATAAACCCACGACCAAGCAAGACATATCTTGAGGTGGTATTTTCAAAAGTTGTTTGCGATAGGGTCTAGTTATCATCCAGGTAGGTGCAACTCATTGGACATGGCCAGGTTACTTGAAACAAATGTGGTTCCTTCCTTTAGGGGGCTCTGTACATCACACAGTGACTTAGAGTTTTGCTATGGAGAAGTTAATATGGGTGCCACCCATTGGCATCTCAAAGCCTGCCTCCAGCTCCCACAGTCGCTGCTGCCTCTGTCTGTCGGGGTTTAAAATGGATCCCCTTTGAGTTCCATCATCTCATACAGTGACTTCACTGCAGGAGAGTCCTGCTGCCGTGGCAAGGGGCATCCTTGGCTCCAGTTGACCGTCCAGCCGGAGCCCACGATGCTTGCTTCTTTTTCTGTCACATGTGGCCTATCCTAGAACACATTTTAATTTTACTCTGGCTTTATTGGGGAATAACAGCGTAAGGAGATGGCACTACCTCACCAAGATGTTCATAAAAAACATATAAAAAAATGAGGCCCAAGCAGAGCAGTCCCTTCCAAGCAGACTTGCCATAACCCAACCCCTCCTGACCATGTCATTTCAGTCTTCGAGTCCACCTAGAGCCCTCATGAGGTGTAGCAGAAACCTTTATTAGGTACAAGCGGTGCAATTCTCAAACGTGCAGAGTACATGTGGATTCCTTTTAAAACAACAGCCTATAGCGTAGCTGGGGAGCTCCGAGTGACACTTGTCAGGGTAGATTTCACTGTCGGAGAAATGATACTAGAAATGATATGTAAGCACTGTCATCGCTGTGTCACTGACTCTGCTCGCTGCCCCTCCCCCTCCGACCCGTATCTCACAACAGGTAGTTCTCAGCTGTTCCCTTGGTGCCAGACATACATTTTATCTAAAGAGACAGCAGACAGAGCTACCTGCTGCTTCCTGTGCGGCTCTCCCTGTGTTTCTCTCCTTTTCCTACTTCATTGGGGCTTTTCGAAAATCAGCTGGCAGGGAGCCAGGAGCTCATCATTTTAATGCAGTGCAAAATGGAATATGCATAATTATATGCAAGCCATATGTGAGGGAGGCAAGCTCAGCTGTGGATTTCAGGAGGGCCAGGAGAGGTAGAGAAAGACACAGCGACAGGGGGAGGGAGAGAGATAGAGAGATAGAGGTAGAAGCCGGAGAGGTGGGTGGGGGAGAGCATGAGCAGTTAGGGCTAAGGGGACTCTCTGGAGAGCTGCAGGATGCAAATGTCCCCCTGATGAATGGATTAATGAGTGTACTTTGGGCACGCCCCTTTCACCCACCTCTCCCTCACACCAGCTCCAAATCAGAAACCAATGGCGATTAGGAAGAGAAGATTTCAATGGGTGTTGCTGGTGAATAATGTGGATGCCTCTGTTGAAACAGCAGCTTTCTCAATTGACAGCATAGATCAAAATAACCAGTAACTTTTAATGCAGCTTCTTAATTAAATCTATTTTTTTTTTTACTGCATTTAATAGAAGAGTCATTGTTCTTATGAGATCATTGATCCTTTTGGATCTTTATTTAAAAATCAAGGGAATCAATTTATCTCTAATACTATTACAGTTCAAATTATGACTATGCAAATTGCTTTTCTTATGGCCTTGCGATTAGAATTTCTTAAAAATGCTTTATCTAGAGATTTTGCTTAAGCATGCCAAAACGTTTAAACACGTATGTATGTCACAGACTCCTTACCGTGTGAGGAACTGTGTCACTACAACACTCGAGTGTTGGTGACACCCAACAAAATCAGTCGATTTGGGTCTGCTTTGTGCTCTTTGAACTGTTACACCCCGATGAATTTGCATGTTGAAACCAAACAGTATAAAGAAAAACAAATCTCAAATTTTGACACCCAAAAGGCATACTGCGTATTTAAACAAACTTCTCAATAATGTTGTTATTTCTGGGTTCCCGTTTGTTTAATGATCTGAGCTGTTATGCTTTTAGCTTTTTTTTTCCTTCCATTATTTGTAAGTCCCTAAATAGGCCGTTATATTTCCCTTCAGGCTAGAGATGAAGATGGACGTGCTGAAACTTTTCCCCAGCAGCACTATGCTAAGGAAACTCCAAGGCTTGCCTTCAAGAATAACTGCGAACTACTTGTAAGAATAACATACTTACGACAAGTCTAGAATGTTACTTTAGCACAGTGAAAACAGTTTTTTTTTTTTTGCAAGGGTTTGTTCATGATTACATAATTTATGAAATATTATATTTTTCTGTATAGAGTTCTAAGTGCTAATTCTGATATCACTGCATATTAATTATAAGATCTCGAGTTGTTTGCAAATCTTTTATATCTGATTTTAAAGCTTGAATGGCCCTTTCTTTGTTAGCTTGTTTTGTATTGTAGTTTATAAGCAGCTACTTGGAGAATGGCTAGTAAAGATAAAAATATAACTTCGATACATGGAGCTTGAAGAAAACCCCACCCACCCCACCCTTCCGCCTACGCCCGAGATGTGTGCTATTTTAGCAGACAAAGGTGGCTGAGTTTGCCTCACATAGGAAAGAGAGCCCGTTAGACACACAGTACTCCCTTTAGGATTCAAGTATTCCTCCACTCTCTTGCCAAACTGCATCATCTCTCCCCTGCAGAAGGCTTAGAAGTAGTGACAGGATGGGGGGGACGTTTACTGTTGAGAGGGGGGCGTCAGCTGTGACGAAGCTCAGCTCCAACGCAAGGTTAATTTGCTGTTCATTTTAGCATTTACAGGGAGACAAGATGAAAAGCAAGCAGGAATGCCTATTATATTTCTATTAAATGAATCTGTTGGGACCTTCCATTCTTGATTAGCTTTTGAAAAAGAGTGCTCAGCAATGCATTTTCTGCTTACCTAGAGTAAACAGAGAATGAATTGTCATTTATTTGGCCAGTCAAACTCTGCTTTTGAAAATGAAGCTCTAGCAAGGATCTAGTGTGTTGTCCCTAAATGTTCTTTTCTTTTCAATTGCATTAAAGCAGAACATTTGCTCCAACTAAATGAAAACAGGGAAGGAAGGTGAAGATGCTCAGTTGTCCGCATTTGAGGTAGCTTAATTTCTGCTTGGATTTTTTGGCCAAATTCGGAGCTTTGCCAGATCTCCGCATTAGAAATTCCCACTAGTGAGCCTTTGGGTTTGGCTCTGACAGTGACTGCTCGTGGAACACAAAGTGGTCAGAGAACAGGGGAGTGAATGGTACAGGCCTTGTCCATTCCAGCTGCAGCAGCTGCAGAGTGAGAACCTCCTTCAGGCAGCGCAGCAGACACAGTCACGACGGTGCCACTCGGCCCCGTGTGTGCAGTGCCCTGGACCAACAACGCTGCAGGCAGTCTCGCTGCTAATAAATGCAGTCGTTGGCATGAAAATTTAACTCGCCTGAGATTTTATTTGAGAGCTCTTAAACGTCCAGGTCTGCTGTAACATTTTATATTCCTCGGGGTATTTTCACATTGCTTTTAATGCTGTCTTGGTAACTGTGGTCCTCCATGCCTGGGGGTTAGAGGGGAGTATTCATGCCGTTTTGGGGATCAGAATGCTTTTAGGAGTGGCTCCCTTCTTTTTAGAAAGACTGTGAAGACTAATACTCCATCCTTAGCTTTCCTCTACGTGTTGGAAAAGCAAATGTGCTTTACAGTATACTGGAGAAAACAATGTTTTTTAAATGTGAACATCGATTCCAGATACCTCTAGAGATGTATACATGCTTGTGTTGCCCAGCTTACAGCCCTACTGAGTTGAGTTGACGGTAGTTTCGAGAGGTTTGGTGCCATCTTCATCGCAGTTTTTGTTAGAAACTTTGCTCAGCGTACTTCCCTGTGATGAAAAGGAAGAGAAAGAAGACAGAAAACACAAGTAAGCGTTATCTCTTTAAGAAGACATTTTTTAAAAAGAACAGCCAGCTGTAAGAAACGCAGTGTTTGGCTGTTGCTAAGGCCTGACCAGGAATCCTTTGCAAAAGAATTGTTCATTCTGAAGAGAGAAATAAGAGTTTTCTGGAGTTTTCTTACTACAAGCTTGGAGGAGATTTTGAAGGAATCTGATAGGGAGGGTTGCAAACTCTACTCCAAAGTGCCTTTTTAGCTTAAGGGTGGATCTGGCGTCTTCCTTGGCTAGCTGCAGCCCCAGCAGCAGCCCGTTGGGAGAGTGTGAGAGAAGCTGGGGAGGCAGAGGTCTTTGGGGTTCCCAGGTGACCAGAAGCACACAGCTGGAAGCTTGTCCCCCTGGGCTATAGGAACTGACAGAAAAGGGCATAGGCCAGGTAGACAGGACATTAACTCTATGTTATTGATGATTGAATGTCTCTGCGCCCCTCCCCTAGCCCACACTTCTTGGAAGAGGCAGGAATATTGAGTATCTTATTAAAAAAGAAAAAAAATAAAGAAAGCACAGTAAAATCAATGCCTGGAATACACAAGTATGTGTAATCAGAAGGCACCAACAAAGAAAGCATTGGCCATAGGAGTAGATTTATGCTGCGCAACTGTAGAGTTCCTGTAGGTACGAATTTTTCCATTTAAATCCCAAACTGTGATGTGTGCCTTCACACTAATGTACTATACACATGACTGGATATTTAGCTTGCTGACCAAGATTCTCTCTTTGGTGGGAACACAGTGGTTTCTAAATTAATTTTAGAAGTACAAGGCTATAAAGGCCAGTGATTACATAAACAAGTCCTATGGGATGGGTCACAGCTCAGTGTGGTCACCTAGCTCTTCATAGACAGGTGTGTGTGTGTGTGTGTGTGTGTGTGTGTGAAAGAGGGAAATTTGCTATATAATCAAACTATGACAGAAGGGAACAACTTTCAGTAAAAGCAAGTGTGAGGGATTTGTGTCATTCTTGACACTAACAGCACTAGAGCATTCAAGACTAAGAGTGGAGAACAGTCGGAGCCAGCCATGGCTTGGGACCGCCAAGGTTCTCGTCCCCCCTAATAAAATGCTCATTCAGTGGGTGGGACTGAAGGAGCTACAGCGAGGGGGAAGCCTTAAGCATATTTTGAGTTCATAGTTTCTCGTTAGCCAGTTTCTTGTTAGTTCTCAAGAACTGGCTGGGCAAAAAAATCTTGTATTTGAGCCTGGGAAGAAAAAGACCTACAACTAGAAGAAATTGCTAGATTTGAAATTGAAAGATTTGGAGGAGAGAAAGAAGACAGTTGAATCGAAATCCTAAATTGTGGGTGTGCGTGCGTACTTGCCGGTGGCTTGTTGGTTTCAAGACAGGATCTTTCCCTAGAACCCGAGACTCACTGATTAGACCAGGCTGACAGGGTTCTCTGCCTCCCACCCCCCAGCAGGGCATTACTGGTTAGAAAGCTACCAAGTGCAGGAAAGCCCTGAGAGGGAAGTGCAGAGGAGAGTAAGCTTGTCCAACGAGGCTTCAGCTTCCGGAATCATCTCCCAGAGTCTGAATCTCTATGGCTCCTTCTGGCTGGTAGGGTGAGGGTTGCGAAGAAGGCGAGGGGGGGGGGGTGTGGAAGGGAGCTCACAGCTGGGAGGCGAAATAAAAATAGCACGGGAAAGAATTCATTCTGGTCACTTACAATGCCAGCAGAAGGAGACGATGAAGACTATTTTAGCGTTGTGGCCTCGAGAACAGAGATGATGGGGAGGGGAGAGCTTAGCCCACCGTTCTCTCTCAGTCCTTTGTGGAGGCAGGCAGGTGGGTTAGAAGATGAACACCTCCCCCCTCTCCCCCCAGCTTCAGAAACGCCACTGTCAGGCAGTGTTCAGCTCATGAGGATCTGTGTGTCCTACTAGATAGGCAGACTGGGACATGGACTAGGAAAAAGATTCTGTCTCTGCCTAGAGTGAATGAGTACACTGTTCATACCCAGCATAGTCGCCATGAAGTATGTGGGCTCTTGAGTAAGTAAGGTCAGGTTTGCCGCATAGATACAAAGGCATAAGATACGTAGAGCATCACAGTGGGTCCAGGCTCTATCTCTTGGCCTCCTCTGAGTTTTAGGTTTTCATATTCAAAGCCTCAGAGGAGGTTGTAATTGGACACGGTAGTGTGTTTAGGCTTCCTGTTGCTGAGACAGATTAGCTGTGCAACTGTGATTCTCCTTACTGTCACGTTGGTATTAGTCCACACAGTAAGCCATGTCCTGGGAGAGTACTGGGAAAGCTCCAGGGTGTGGAAGACGGTGAATGGAAGATGCTCTCGATGTAGGCATTTCTACAGATGGATATTGATTATAGGAGTTAGAGTGTAAGGGAAGGGGGTATGGCGAGAGGAAGGAAGGCAGGTAGGAAGGTGCACACCATGTGTCCTGTATCCTGTGCAGCATCTCAGCCGAGCGTGCGAGGGTGGTGAGAGTGAAGACTGGAGAAGGCAGGGAGGCGGGTCAGTGGAGGAGTCCTCAAACTTGCAAATTCCTAGTGTTTCCATAGATTAAAAACCACTACGGAAAATGTGTAATGTTCAAAATTGTATGAAAGTCATGATGTATCCCGTGTGCCTTCCCCCACCCCTGACTTGAACATCATCAGCCAGAGGCTAGACTTGCTCACTTGTCCCTTTTCTCTTGATATCCCATTGTGGTGGCGGTGGTGACAACAATGATGGTAATATTATTGTTGAGACAGAGTAACGTTGCTTCCCCCTCCCATTTCTCTCTCTAACCCTTCCCGGGTATCCCTGCCAACCTCTCCTGTGTTCCCCTCAAGTTGATAGCCTCTTTTTATTTTATTAATAATGTTATAGACACACTCACACACACACATGGACAGACACGCACTTGTGCAGTCACACATAACCTGCTATATCTATTTTTGGTGTTTATACAAATATGGTCTCAGGGCTTATCACCATTACTCTGCCCTGGACAACCAATAAGGGGTCTTATCACTCGGAGAAGCTAATTCCCTTCCTTCCAGTAGTCACTCGGACTATAGTTCTTTGTCTAGGGGCAGGACACTGAAAATGTCTCCCTTCCACATTAAAACGTCTATTGCTATAGCCATTGTTCCAATCCTGTTGGTGTGGCCATTTCTAGGAAAGGCCCTTTCACTGTGAACTTCTTGGTGTTCTGACTCTCCCAACTCTTCTCTGCCTCCTCTTCCTCAATGATCCCTGAGCCACAGATGCAGGAACTCTAATGGGGATGCATCCATTGCATCTGGGCTCCTCACTGCCCTCTGGCCTTTGCCCTGTGTCCAATGGTTTCCTGTAATGGTCTCCATGTGCTGCATAGAAAAGCTTCTCTGACGACGGCTGGGAGCTGCACTTGTCCATGGGTATAAGGATAAGATTTAGAGTGTAGTAAGCCTTTAGTAAGGAATTCTGCCAATCTAGCAAAGTGGAGGCAGATTCTCTTCTAAGGTTCATGACCTCATTAGCCCAAAGAGCCTCGCTAGGCTTCCAGAAACAGGTATGGCTTCCCTGTCATTGAGTGGGGCTTACGTCCAATCAGACTGCTGTTGGTTATCACCAAGGTGTGAGTACCACTTATTGTTCCTCGCCATGCTGGTCACTGTCATGAGTCATAGGTGTTGCAGCTGGGTAGGACTGTCATCCACTCCCTCCCTTCACCCCTTGGACAGTATTTTCCAGAACCATGAATGCAGGAGAGGGACCTTCAGGTCAGATCCAGCCTGAATCACTGAATCACTCAAGACCTGCATACAAAGTGTGCCGTGTTTTCGGCAAGAGCGCCTACTCTTAACCCCAGAGAGGCAACAGAAATCTATGCTGGTAGTCTATATGTTGTTTCAGGAGTCACCTGGACTACCCTGGCCAACCATTCCCAAGAAAGTTTCTTGTGCCTGGTGCAGAGGTTTTGTTAGTTTTGTAGTTAGTTAGAGGACTCGTGTGTGTGTGTGTGTGTGTGTGTGTGTGTGTGTGTGTGTGTATACACCTATATACACTGGGTATAGTTTTAAGTAATAAAAGCTGGTAAGATTGCATGAGGCTCACAAACAACATTGATATTATGGATCCCTCATCTCTCCTCTTTCTGTGTTGGTTTCCCTCCCTCCCCCCTTCTACTTTCCAGTTTGTAGTTCCTATATCCTGCTAGGGCCCTCTCACATACACACCACCCTGTCTGTGGTCCTTTATACTTTTCTGGTTTCTGTGGTTAACCCCATGATGTATCCTCACATCTGAGGATTTGGAGCTGGGAACTGCAGATGAGGGAGAACATGCCACATTTGTCATTGGGTCTGGGTTACCTCATTCATTACAATCTTCTCTAGGTCCATCCATTTACCTGCAGGTTTCATTCGTTCATTTTTCTTCACAACTGAAAAGTATTGCATTGGGTGCGTGTATTATCTTCTTATCATCCATTCATCTGCCAAGGAGCACTGAGATTGTTTTCATTTTTCTGGCTATTGTGAATCAGGTGGCAGTGAACATGGCTGGTCAAGTGCCTGTGGAATAGGATGTTTGAGTCCTTTGAGCATGTTCAGATGAATAGTATAGCTGGGTGTCTTAGTTTAGGTTCCCATTGCTGTAAAGAGACGCATTGACCAAGGCAACTCTTATAAAGGAAAACGTGTAATTGGAACTGGCTTAGAGCTTCAGAGGTTCACTCCATTATCATCGTGGAAGGAAGCATGGCAGCATCCAGGCAGGCATGGTGCTGGAGGAGCCTAGCGTTCTATATTTTGATTCTCAGGCAACCAGGATTCTCTGGCCTCTGCAGCCAGCCAGCAGGAGGATCTCTTTTGCACTGGGCAGAGCCTGGGGATGGATCCTCAAAGCCCACCCTCACAGTGACACACTTCTTCTGAAAGACCACACCTCCTAATAGTGCCATTCCTTGTGGGCTAAGCATTCAAACACATGAGTCTATGGCAGCCAAACCTATTCAAACCACCACACTGGGTCATATGGTAGGCTTTTTATACCCTGTGTATTCTCCCTACTGATTTCCAGAGTGACTGCATCAATTTGCAACTTCATAAACAGCATGAGTTTTTTCTCTCTTTCTCCACAACCTTGCCAGCATATCTTGTCAGTTGAGCTTAGCCATTCTGACTGGGGTCAGATGGAATCTCAAAATTGCTTTGTGTTTCCTAATTGCTAGGGATGATGGGCACTTCCTGAGGTATTTCTTAGCCATTTTTATTTCTTTCTATTCAGAATTCTCTGTTCAGATCCCAAGTTTGTTTGTTTGTTTTTTTTAAATTTATTTACTTTACATCCCAATATCAGCACCCCTCCTCCCAGTACCTCTTCACACAGACCTTCCCCCATTCTTCCCTCCCCTTCTCCTTTGAGAAAAGGGATTCCCCTGCTCTGGGTATCACCCCTGCTACCCACCCTGCATCTCTCCCCTCAGCCACTACCTTCTCTACCCTCCTTCTCCTGGCTCATCAAATTCCTGAAGGACTAGCTACATCCTCTCCCAAGCAAGGCTGCCCAGTTAGGAGACCACCTTTTTAATTTGGTCATTCCCCTGGAGAATTATCAATCATGTGTGCCTTGGTTTTTTGGTGTGGAGTGTTTGTTGGCTTGTTGGTTTCTTTGTATGAAGGTTTCAGTGCCCGTCTTCCCTGCTTGGGAGTGCTGCGTTGGTGCCGATTTAGACAGGAGCTGGAAGCTTCAGAGCTATTCACACAGAAGGCAGAAGGCTCTTGCTTGTGTGCTGCACTGTTTCCTCCCTGCCCGGTACAGCCTTGTACATCATAGGCAATCGGGCCACGCTTCTAAAGCCCTAAAGATGAGGTGTGTCTAGCCCGGTGCCAGGAACGCCTTCAGTCTTTACTCTCCAGCCTCTAGCTCTATGTGTATTTATTTTAAAATAAGATCAAATTTCCTTGCAACCCAGTGCACCAATACCTGCCAGCCCCATCAGAGCAACGAGGGAGATTCTGTATTGCAGTCACTTTTTTTTGGGGGGGGGGTGGGGAGACTTGTAAGGCCATTGCTAGAGCCACTATATCATGGGCACACCATAAGAACTCTTAAAATGTGATAGCAATGGCCACGTTCCATTTCAAGGAACCAAAGTCCTTCTGCCTGGTTCTGTTGTTTTAACCAAAGCCGCAGATGTGACCCCAGTGACTTCAAATTGCTGCTTAGCTGTTACAGCTGAGCTATACAAACACCAAAGGTTGATTCGTGGGACACCCTGGAACTCCTACTGCAGCAAATAACACATCTAGGACATAGACATGCACAGTATACCATATGTCAATTTCCCACACATGGCTGCAATAGACCTAAAGGGTAGAGTGGCCCAGGAAATGCAGGGAATGATTGATAGCTGTTTAGAGAGAACTGCCCTGTCTCTCCATCTTTCTACCCAACTTCCAGATCTCCTTAGTCTTGAACCACTGCTGTCTTCATTCCCATGGGATTCTGAGCAGGCTTGCAGACCAATAGAAGACCTTCTGGAAATGAAAGCAGTGGTCTTAAACTAAGCAAGGTCTATTTTAACCCGATAAGAATGGTCAATTTACGCCCCTTGGCAAGACCGTCTTGATTCTACACAGGCTAAAGGGGTGGCTGCCACATAAGCTTCCCTGTTCCATCTGTCCATTCCGCCGCTGCCATCGGAATGGTGGCTCCACTTGTTCTCTGGCTGTGGGCTCCTCTTCCTGACTTGGTCTTGTGGTACAGGACCTTTCTTTTCTCCTCTCCAGAGACCTTCCAGACCACACTGGGACATCCCCTCTCACCACCACAAACCATCTCATGACTCTCTTTTTAGTCCTCTGTGTTCGGAGAAGAAGCCACCTAGGGATGGTCGAGGGTTGCCAGCCCCTGCTCCACGCGGAGGCTTTGTAAGCTATGGGAACCTTGACTCGATCTGAGGCCCTGGTTGCCAGCAAGCTCTCCTCTTCCAAGGCTTGGGGGAAACCTTTGCTTTTCTAGTTTCGAGGCAGCTGCATGGAAAGGTCTGAGGCAGGATGGTTCGCTTTCCATGCTGGCTCCTTACACCGTACATGCAGACATTCTCTGAGCCAGAGAGAAAGAAGCGAGACCATGTGTTCTCCAAAGGCGACACTGTGGTTTGGCAGGTGAGAGCGGGAGTCTGCCTCTGCTCTCCCAGCGCTGTGGCACAGACGGGATGGTTCCCGTCCCAGAGCCATAAAGGTAAAGAAAGCACACACACACACACACACACACACACACACACACACACACACACAC
>JADRCD010210285.1:15153-32284 GCA_019843815.1 Montemys delectorum
TGTGTGTGTGTGTGTGTGTGTGTGTGTGTGTGTGTGTGTATACATATATATGTATACATGTATACATATATATGTGTGTATATGTATATACACATATATACATATATATTCATTCATAACATATATTCATTCATATATATATCCTATAGACTTGGTGCATTAACAGAACAGCTGTAAACTATAGAAAAAATTATATATATATATTTTAATTTGACTTGAATTTTGAAAATCATAGGATATAAGCAAGTTCTAAGTGTCCCTTTGAAGATTTTTTATACCTTTTTTATCACTAAGATCAGTGTTTTTGTGAGTTTTTTATTATATGTGTCTGTATGTGGGCTTGTGCAAGTGAAGTATGTGGGCTTGTGCAGGTGAATGCAGGTGCCCTTGGAGGCCGGAAGAGGGTGTTAGGTCCCCTGGAGCTGGAGTTACAGGCTTTTGCGAGCCACATGATATGGGCTCTGGGAACCAGTCCTTGGGGCCTCCCAAGAGCAGTGTGTGCCCTTCACCGGAGCCATTTCTCCAGGCCACTGAGGCCGTTTTAGGCTTTAACTGCCCTTAGTTTTTGTTGTTGGTTGTTTCTGTTGAGACAAGGTTTCTCTGTGTAGCCCTGGCTGTCCTAGAACTCACTCTGTAGACCACTCTAAACTCAGAGATCCCTGCCTCTGCTTCCAGAGTGCTGGAATTAAAGGCGTGTAACACCCCTGCCCTGCTAATTAACATAATTTTAATTGCTAGGACTCAAATAACAGAGAATTTGCCTCTGACATTTTCTAGGAAAATATAGAACATATATCTTGTAAAGTAAAGAGATCAAACAGGATGTTTATTTATCAATATAAAACTGTACATATAACCAGGAAGGACTCAATCAATCACATTTTTTTGTCATGTACTTGATTTCTACTTAGAAGAAAAAGCTAACAAGAGCCTGTTGTAGGAAAGAAGAAAAAATTATAAATAGGAGAGTTGGGGAAAAAATGGCTTGTGAATACTAAAGGAGACAAGAGATTGAAGACAGGGATGTGAGGTGGTGAGAGCCACTGTGGCCCAGAAGAAGGGAGAGGGATGGTGAAGGAGCAGACGAGCCGGCCCAGGAAATCGAGGGCTAGTAACAAAGTGTTGGTTCATTGCATTTGGCTCCCAGTATCTTTCCTGCCTGTGGGTTTGTTAAACAAATCCACACTCTGCTGTCTGCTCTGAAAGCATCGAGATTTCATGGAGAGTCCTCTTTCCTGCCCTCCAGGCAGCCCCCGGCTCCCTTGCATGGTTAAGTGTGTGCAGGAACGGAGCCACTTACAGAGGACATTTCCCTCCCCTCCACTAGGCTCGCCTGGCTGAGAACTCTGAGGTGGCCATGTTGTCTGTTGTCTGTCTTGTTCGTCTCCAGACCTCCAGAACTATGCTTGCCTCCTGCTTTTTGTTTGTTTTGTTTTATTTTAGTTTGGTTTGGTTTTCTTGGATTCTACGATCCACTCCCCCCCACCCCACACACACATGCACACACTAAGATTATAACAACTCAGAAATGGGAGTCGTATATTGCAATTGATGACCTGTCATTGTTTAATTGGCAGTGCTTTCTCCCTTGAGATATTCCGATAATGGCATCGTAACAGCCCGTGGAGATAGAGACTCGGTAGACCGTGAAGCAGCTGCTCATGGATTATTGGTCCAGTGAGTGTCTGTGCTAGCCCACGTTTCTGTGTCTAGTCCCAAGGAAAAAAGAAATGCCCCAAAAACTAGTTCTGGATTGTATCTACTGAGGTGGAAATTGAGGGACCAGGGGCCTCTGATTACCCTGGCCCAGCACATCACTGCTACACCCTTTACCACAGTGCAGCCATAGACAGCTTTGCTCATCCTTGCAAACGAAATATTGAACTAGTTAAGACAGACCCCAGTTAAGCTGGCTTTAAAATAAGAGAGTCCTTTTGTCTCCATTACCTGGGAAATTGCTTATCTACCAATCTTTCCTGCAGATGTCTAGGGCGAGGCGCTGTGTTCTCTCCCCCTTCTCTTTCAGTAGGAAAGGCACCAGAATAACATACATCACACACTCTTTTGTAAATTATGATGCCCCTCTCTCCAAACATGACCTGCACTCTTTAGAGATGTTCCCCACCTGCAGAAGAGACAAAGTATATGTGAGTGTGTGCTGGATCTCAGAATGGTATGATTTATCCTTTGCGCCATATTATGTTATATTTAAAGTTATACGAGGACCTTGGCTGCAAAGTTCCCCAGCACTGTGGGTATCCACATCTCGTGGCTTGGGTTCCTTTGAATGGAAAATTCAAATCTGAATTTGATTCTAACATGGTTTGATTACAAATGATATAAATACCGCTTTGAACCTTGGCGTTAGAGAAATCTTTATATATTTACTAGATAGTTTATTTAAAAAAAAAAAAAGCAACACCGGTACATAAATAGATAAACCATAAAGTGTGAAGGTAAATTTATTAATCCTATGCTGGAACGTGGATCTGTATATAAAGAAAAATGAAAGCAGAGACCATTATTCAAGTGTTTCTGAGTCTATGGCATTTAACTCATTTCAAACATTTATCCAGCATTTTCCTCAACTAATTTAATGTTTACATATGAATACATAAAAATAAATAACATGGAGAAATCAGGCTGTAATGAAATTTTTACCATCATTTTCTTCTTAGCCTTCATGCATTTTGAGTTTTAAACAGTGTCTGACAGTCATCAAATCAGCCAAGTTGAAAATTGAGCTGCATCCGTGAAGCCAGCTTTGATAACACAAACCCAAAACACCTTCTCTCCAGGGATATGGTCTCCCTGGTTTATGTTGTCTGAATAGTTTCTTATGTCTCTAATTTATTCTTTTGTACATACTGCATGGAAATAGGGCCTATTATGCAATTCAGTGTCTATAAAGATTTCTCAGCCCTTTAAAATCTGTATATTTAATGTTATGGGCACATCTCAGAAGTAGAATTAATATAAGAATAAATGTGTGTACATGTGTGTGTGTGTTTGAGAGAGAGATTTTGAAAGCATTTGTCTTTCAAAGACATGTTATTTATTGTATACCTACTGCTGCCCAGTGCAGTAGGCATAGATAAACTATAAGTTTAAACTATACCAATATGAACAATGAATTTCAGGCTGTTGTAAGTTTCCAGGGTGCTTTGGGGATTAGATGCTAGAAACCTACACACACACACACACACACACACACACACACACACACACACACACAGGTAAAGGGTCACCTAATAAGGAAGAAATGATAGACTTATTAAGAAGAGGCAGGTCCTCAGAAGAGATGAAGCTGGAGCTGCTCCTTGGAGGGTGGATGGTCACAGAAGAGCATCCCTGGGAAGATGTGAATTGATGGTGTGCCTGGGAGAGGGAAAGCAGGTGGGGGACCGTCTGGGCTGGTCTCGTTCTGTGAGAGAGAACAGAATTAACTCCATAGGGCACTTTCAGCAGATTGAGAGCAGAGCAGCCAGTTTTACATTTTGTGTTTTATGCAGTAGGAATCTGTATTAGATATCTGAGCCAGGAATTATTCTTATGAAATGTTTCCCCAGATTGAAAGAATAGGAAACTTCTAGAAGTCAGGCAAAGCAGTCCAGGCATACCGTGATGAGAGAGAGAGACCCTGCAAATGATTCCAAAAGTCTCGATGGTCAGATTCTTCCAGCCGTCTTAGCGTCCAAACTGCAGAAATCTTTTGAAGTTCAATTGTCTGATAAGCTTACATTTTGAGGGACAGTCTTAAACAAATTGCTAGCTGTGTCTAGTAGGGAAAATATGAACAAAGTAAAAGATGGAAACTGAAGTTTAAATCAATTTGTGCTGAAGAGTAATTCTGGAGTCATTGTGATTTAATCTGTGCAAATCCAAGCTGGGAAGAGAAGGCTTCCAATCTTGAAGGACTTTAAGAGGGACGCTTCATCCCCAGGGACGCAGCCATGCATCCCTGAAAACTACTTATGGGCTTCAAGCCTGCCGGCCCTGGTGTCTCAGACTTCACTCCAGCTCTGGGGATGGTTGGCTTTGGAGCATTGGGACGGTCCATTTCTACACCGGTCAAAGGGATGCTGACTGTCCGTGCCATTGCGCATCATTGTAAAAGTTAGGTGAGGTAATAAATACCAGTGCTTGCTTCTGATGAGCCTTCAGCAGAAAGGAAATCCCTCTTTGATATTCAGCTTTTGAGAGAAAGAATGAAACAGTGAATAACATTTGCAAGTCCTTCAGCGTTTACTTTTAAAGATGGCAAAAAACAAAAAAACAAAAAAACAAAAAACAAAAAACAAAAACCTGGCAGGGAATGGGTATCAAGATGGCTTGGCTGGCAAAGGAACCTGGTGCCACGCCTGATGCCCTGCATTAGATCTCTGGAACGCACACACACACACACACACACACACACGCACGCACGCACGCACGCACGCACGCGAGAGAGAGAGAGAGAGAGAGAGAGAGAGAGAGAGAGAGAGAGAGAGAGAGGGAAACACCTCCCCCACAAGTTGTTTTCTCAGCTCCACGTGTGAGCTGTGGCATGTGCACATCCCTCTGCAAAAAAAAAAAAAAAAAAAAAAAAGGCAAAAGACTCATGACCAAGAGCTTGTTCCTTACATCCTGTACTGTGTACCAGACTCTAGAAGGAAGAAATGACATCCAGCCAGTAGGAATTCTAAAAAACTTCGAACTCTTCATACAAGAAACACATCCTGTTAGATTTACTGGGTGTACTATTATGGGACATTGCATTGTCATAAAATGTTTTTTGAGGAAAAAAATGAGAACTTTTAGCTAATTCTCCAAACTGAATTTCTTAGGTTACTGTATCCATACCTTATTCTAATTCCCCCACCATTTCAAATTTCACTTTCCTTTTGAAAGTGAACAAAGGCACTGGGTTTTGGTATCTTCTCTTCCCTTTCTGCTGACAACTTCCAAATACAGGCGTTAGTCATTTCGTGATTGACAGTGAACCAAAAAGTCCAAAATGATTCGAGAGAGATGTCACAGAGTGAACTTGTTTAAGCTCAGGAGTGACAAACAACTCCCTTGGCTAGGGCTCCTCCTCTGCAGTTGTTATTTTACTTTTTGATACAGGGTCTCGAAGTAGCGGAAACTGGCCTTGAACTTCAGATCCTCCCCCCACTCCCCCTACCTTCTCTCTCACCTCCCCCCATGCTTGCCTCTTGAACTCTAAGGTTACAGGCGTGGGCCATCATACCTGCCAGGGTGCCTCTTTAAAATACTTGAGCTGCTTGTATTCAGATGGTCAAGGTCACGTTCAAGATTAACGTGAGCTGCACACAATAGGTTGCCTGTTATACTAGGAGAACTTACACATAGGAAGCAAAGCCTAACGTCTTTCCTCTGCCCTGACTCTTTTTTTCTGAGCCTAGTGGTATACTTATTTACTCTAATTTGATATTATGTTTTCTAAAACCATGGGTGTTTTAAGCACATTATTTCTTTTTTCAATCCCAGCAGGAATCAGACTATACGCAAAGTGCTGTTTTCTTCTCCTATAGGGAGGAGGAATGGCGAGTCTTAGTCTGTCTAGTCAGGGTGGCCTTGTGGATGCGTTTCATAAGTCCCAAGATATGTCTGGCTTCTCCAGGGACCAGCAGGTCCTATTGCTCTGTGTCTAGTAGGTTAGCTCACACCTCATGGAAGTATGAACCCCAGCAAATGATGACAAATGAAATTCAGATAGTGTGTGTGTGTGTGTGTGTGTGTGTGTGTGTGTGTGTGTGTGTGGTGTGAGTGTGTGGTGTGTGAATGTGTGTGTGTGTGGTGTGAGTGTGTGTGTGTGGTGTGTGAATGTGTGTGTGTGTTGTGGTGTGAGTGTGTGTATGAGTGTGTGTATCTGTGTGTGTGTGAGTGTGTGTCTCTGATTGTGTGTGTGGTGTGTGAGTGTGTGTGTGTCTCCCTGTGTAAGTGTGGTGTGTGAGTGTGTATGTGTGTATGTGTGTGTGTGTGCGCGCGCGTGCGTGTATGGTGTGTGAGTGTGTATGGTTGAATCTACAATTCAAACAAAAATTACTCAAGTTTACATTTAAGTTTCTTTTGCAAAAAGTGGTCATGGGACCAATAAGGCTGCTGCTGGTCGGAACTAAGCTTAGGTTTAGGGCTATCGTCTCCTTCACTCTCAACTGTCACCATCACCCTATCTTTAGTGTGTTCTGGCCAAAAACGTTAACATCTCTACTTTCACGGTTTTCCTACGTTAAACTCTAGGCAGTGTCCCCTACCAGCATGGAGTTGCCAGAATCCACGTAGCCCATTCTTTCCACAGTTCTGTCACTCAGCTCTTCCTGGGGGCCTGCTATGTGCGAGGCACAAGATCATCTTAAATGGCTACAAAATCTGCTGGATGTTCATTTTGAGACAAGGTCTCCTGTATCTTGGGCTAGTCTTAAACTTACTATGTAACTAACCAAGAATGACCTTGAACTTATGATTCTGAAATGTGGTGAGTGATAGGATCCACGTGTGCAACATCACGCCTTTGCCCTTGTTTACATGGTGTAGGCATTGGCCCAGGGTGTGTGCAAGCACGCTACCAATTACTTCTTCCCCTGAGTGTTACAAGAGACATAAAACATTACATGTATTATGTATATATATACTATTATATATATTATGTTACATATGCTATTGCATATATGTATATATATTTGTATGTGCATAGTATAATCATGCAAGGTAAATTATCATGTAACATTCAGGGGAAGAAGTACTGGGATGTAGTGTAATTGGTAGAGTATGTATATGTATTATATACATATATATGCATACTCAATATATAATACAACAGTGTACATATATGTATGTATTATCTACATACTATATACATATATAATAGTATGTATGCATATTACATATATATACTTACTATAATATGCATATATGTATTACCCACACATATATAACATGTCTCCGCAGCGTGCTACGGCTCCCAGGTCTCCCACGTTTAGGGAGTTACAAGAAACATCTGCAATAAGACAGCTTTGGCTGACCTGGCTTTCTTTTTGATACGTTTTTGAGTTGCCAGGTTCCTGGGCTCAAGGGACAAGGTCCCCTTCCTAAAACCGAATGTTTTGAATGTAATGTTCAAAGCACTATGTTTTAAAAATCGGCATTTCAGGCTGAGAATGTGACTCAGATTGTAGATCTCTTGCCTGAGACGCACAGAGCCTTGGAGTCAGTCTCCAGCATAAACCAGGCGTGTTGGCACACGCTGCCTCTGTCCCTGCAGAAGTGTCATTCTTGGCGACACAGAGAGCTGAAGGGGGAAGAAGCATTCTTTCACTCTATTCACAACTACTCAATGAAAAGAACTCATTTCAGAAACGTTACTGCATTGCTAGGATGAAGTGACACCTGCCTCGGGCTGGCCCAGGACAGCACGCAGTGTGTCCATGCAGTGACACTCCCCTCCCCCTCATGATTTCCATACAGAATGTCAGTGAGCCCAAGATCCAGTTCCCTCTGGGCCACTCCTTCTGCCTCATAGAACCAGCATGGGAGAATCCTCATACTTCCCTTGGAAATAGAGCTAGGCAAAGCCTTGGATTTTATTACAGGATTTTTATACCAATAATTACTTAAAATTTAATGAATTTCACTACTGGCTTAATTGCTTTTGAGTAGTTCCACTTAGCTTATTAAAGAGAAGCAAGGACATATTCATTTAATGAGCAGCACAAGTCTTGCCCTCACATCTGCCTGCCTTCTCTTTTCAATTAATCAATTATAGTTCGATGGTGTGTAATTACACATTAAGAAAGTTATTGGACATCTCAGCATGCCTGTCCCAGGAGGCTCATGAATACATAATATAACACACCTGTAATGACCTGCGCTCAGATCCGAGAATTACACCTCTCTCTCTCTCTCTCTCTCTCTCTCTCTCTCTCTCTCTCTCTCCTATAAATTAAGATAAGAGCAATTACCATTAACTTTTGAGTTGCATCTAGTCAATGTGATATGGAGCGGGAAGAGGGAAAAGAAGGATTGGAAAACCCCCACAGTGTGAAGGGAGGGCTGAGAGTCCACCTTCTGCCATGAGCCTCCTGAGAGCCATGTGCGCGTGCGTGGCGAGCAGGGGTGCCGGGGTCCCCCATCTGAACTGTGTCTACTGAATCATACCACGTACTTGAGACAATCGGGCCGGCATTACAAGGACTCAGTCAGTGACTTGCCTCTCAGCTTCCTGCAGTCGAGTGGTGGGAGAAATAGGAAAACAGGAAGAACCTTCTGAAATCACATGCAGGCGAATTTCCTTGGCTTGTTTCAAATCAAGCCGAAGTCTGGAACTGATCCCCACTCGGGAGCACTAAGCCCCTGCATAGCAACTAAGCCACACTAGGAGAAAAGAAAAGGAAAAAAAAGGGGGGGGGGGAACTGCTAAAAATTCAGCATACACAAAGGGCAAATTTTACTACATGAATGGTCTGAACGCTCTGGTTCTGTGAAGGGGCCTATTCCAGTTATGCTCTGATTTATGTGAACCCAGTAAAACCCAAGGAGAACCTCTAATCCAAATAATATAGTCAGAGGCATTCAAAATGCCTAAGCCAACCATGCGATTTTAAGTGAAATGCCCTGTTAAAATAAGCTTTTGATGTCTGCGCAGCTCAAACCCAAGAAGCAATCTGTTGACATTTTCAGCAAATGCTATCTTAGTGTGAGACAGAGGCAGAAACGCTTCCTGTGAGTGAGGACTCTTGAGTGCGAAAGGGATTCTTCCTGGATCCTCCTTGCTCCCCTGAAACAGAACCCCCTGACTCCTGCAGTCCTCTGGTCAGTGAGGAACCTGCAAGGTTAGATCTGTTGTGCCTAATGGCTGCCTATCCGAACCCAAAGGAGACAATTGGACTCAGTGAGCAGATGTTCCTGAGCAAGCCCTCAGATGAACGGCAAGCCCTCTGGGTGGAGATGAATTCACTTCGTTGATGTTTTTAATTCAACAGCCAGCTTTGGGTATTTTTGTGTACTGCTCTCCCTGCCTACAGCAACGGTCACACACACCCCAGTGTTCAGTTGGGCTGAGCCTGCCTCCCAGTGTGCCTTTCCGAGAGTGCCCAGGACCCTCCTGCCCCTGAATGGAAGATGTGTGTCAGTGGCCGAAGCAACCCGTGTACTTTCAGGGTGTGGCCTTTCCTGGTACTCCTGGTCTCCTGGGACAAACGTCTCTGCCCAAGGGGCCGTCTTCCTGTGTGGGCTGCCTTTGTGGCATCTTGTGGGCCTCCATGGGGTTGAATTGTAAATAGTGGCCACCACATAAAACATGTCATCTGTGCCCCTGTGGGTAGTATGATGGAACACAAAGAAGATTTATTCCAGGAACATGAACTGATGTTTATAGACATGCCAGGACTGGCTTTTAAACAGCGGAAAACTGTCTCAAAAGCAATTTAAGTACCAAGTAATAGAAGCCTGAAAGGGAGCTGTAGAGGTACAAGGAAGGCTCTGTGCTTGGAGAGAGACATCAAGCTGGTATGTCCACTAGACTCTTTCTGATGATAAGAGAATACGGGATGTCTCCATCCAAGGTTCCACAAGAGCCTGGCCCAGTCACCTGTGCAGTGTCTCTAACCCCTGTAATCAGCCCAGGGGCAAGAGGGCACAGAAGTACAGCTAGGTTAAGCAAATTATCTTGCCTTGGGAGAGTTTCTTTACTTACTGGGCTGTGATCTGGGCAGTGCTGGAGGGTGACATCCCCTTGTTGGGGAATTATACCCCCAGCAGATACCAGGGCATTGGCTATGATGTGATGACCATGTGACCCGAGATTTGCCCAGCCTTTCCAGGTTCAATATATTGTCCGTCTACATAAATCAGCTATCCTCCATTGGGCTTGGGGGCCCAGCATTTGGAAATCCTGAATGTCTTTTGAGAACCCCGTCAGTTATTGACATAGTTCTTCCCCATTGTGTGAACTGGAAGTAATTTCTGCCATCTATAATACACACATGAAATATAAAGTCATAAACAAGAGCCAACAGGTTCACGAATATATAATCAAGCTGTCTGAATTGGGCTGGTGGGTTCTGATTCCTCTATTAGAATTCCTATGCAACTTTGCCTGATGGCGGTGCCTCTGAATGCCTGCTGGCAGTTCCAGCTGCCTCAATCTGTGAGACAGGCAGACCTTGGTGGTAAGATTTGGTCCAGTTCTCTTTGTGTGTGCTATAGTAATCGTCTTGTGATGTAATTTTGTTTCAGTGTTCATTCTGCCCTATAAATACTCACTGCCTTTATAAAGAGTGAGTCTCCCCTGAAAGCAGTGGCGGGGGGGGGGGCGGTGTCTCATACTTCAAAGTTCAACTCTGCCCCTACTCAACCTCTATCCATCTTTTTCTTTTACTCTACTCCGGGTCTCTTTCTCTGCATCATGCCTGTGAGGGCACCCCCTGGAGACACATGATAAAATAGCACCCTCCAACTTGGCCCTAAAGCAAGGTGTCTGGACCCAGGCCTGTGAACAGTGCCAGTACTTTGGAGCCTATAAGTTTGATATTTTAGATTCTTTAAGCCAAACTCTGGCATGTGTATGAGAAGTCACGTGCATGAACATGTGCGCACGGCAACTATTATTGAGGGTTTAAGGTACCAAGGAGCTTTTTAAGCATGGTGTTGGGAAAAACTTGAAAAAAATTAAATGATATTCCAGTTCCTAAAAGATTCTTTGGCCACCCAGGAATTTCTCCCTGGCCACAGTTCCCTGCAGGTCTCTGCCTCCTGCCAGCCTGTTCTGGCCCTCTCCTCGCCTTCACAACCACTCTTCTCTTTAAATGCATAGCCCTGACCCTTGGGTTATTTACCTCAACTTCTTAGCGGAGCAGATTAGAGCTAGCCTCCAACTCTTTGTAAGCGTCCCTTTGTTTTTATACGTTATTATAACAGCTTTTTAAAAATGTGCCCCATAGGAATAGAACGCATCAAAAGGAGGGTTGACATTTCTACAAGGATATTAAAGACCGGGGGTCCTGTCTGCAGCCCCACGGTGGGGCTACAGAGCTGACAGGAGCTGCCTAGCAGGATGGAGCATAGGGGGCATGGCCTCTTGCTCCTCCTGCTGCATTCCTACTGAGTGACAGGTGACAGGGACAGAGGTACAACACCATCCTGCTGTCCGCAGTCTTCTTAGCACTTTAGGGACCTGATTCAGGTAAAACCGGGTCCTTGGCCACACTACATGGAAGAGGTTTTGGACAAAATAGTATGAGGCAGCGTTGGAGTTTATTAAAAATAGAAAGTGCTCAGGGAAAGATGAGGGGTTTTTTTGAGAGCGGGGTTCTGGCTTCTCTAATGAGAGTAGCATTTACGTGTCTAGTGGCGACTATAGAATTCCAGAGGCTTTCAGGATTGCAGGGTTTAATTGAGTTCTAGAGGACTTTCTCCTCCCCCCCCCGTCTTCCCCCTCCCCCTCTACTCCCCTTTTAGCTAATTGAGATTATAGGATGCCTAGATGGGTTTACAATCTGATAAAATAAAACTAGGAGTTGCTAAGGCTGCATAGGAAGGTTGAGACATGTCCTTTTGATATCCGTGGCGCTTCTTGTGACAGTCTCCTGAAAACTGTGGAACACAGCCAGCAAAGGAGAGAGGCCTTAAGCAAATGTCACTGTGTTGGAGTTCTTGGTTCTCATGTGGTGAGATGCTTCCATCAGACTCCTGACTGAAGGGGATCCCCTCCCAGCTCCCCATCTTGCATCTCTATCCTAACCACTAGCACGGGAGTTCCGTGTCACAGCTCAGCCTTGAGCACTTCTGACAAAAAGTGAGAGAAATAAATATACAGAGCCAATCTATCTGCACAATTGCTGCATGGGCCTTTTCCCAACAGTCTCAGAGAAATCAAAGTGGCTCGATTGCAGTTAGCTGGCCTGCTGGTCCACCTTACAGAGTGTCTGCAGCAGCCAAGTTTGAGAACCCCACCCCCATCTCTGAAAAGCACCACCACCAACCCCCATCCTGGGAAGTAGGAAGTGTAGTTCTCACACTGCCTCTGGCAGCTCCCAGGAAGCAGAACCATCTTTCCTCAGACAACCCACGATTCTTTCCCAGCCCTTCAGACACATACATGTACATATGACAGTATAATTATCATAGTCAAGAGGATGTCTTACACGAAGTCCAGAATAAAGCAGGCTGGAGCAGTGACAGGATATGCAGAGGACTTGTCTCAGGTTCAGCCCCGTTCATCACCATGCCTGTGTGTCCCATGTATGGATTTTAAGTCTTTAATTTCAACCTAGAAGGTGAGGCACCTGGTGAGAAGCTAAATCCTAGACTGTAAGCTGGGAGTTTGGGCCCTGTCATGAGAGTGTTCCGTCTCCCAGAGCCTAGGAGACAGGAGTGAAGCCCCTGCACAGGGCCCCTCTCCTCCGCCCCACAGTCTGGCTTTCTACCTACAGATCCAGGGGAGGCAGGACTTGGGTTTTTATATTCTGGAGAAAGGGTCCCGTTGTCCACAAAGCAGGGGGACCAGGGAGAACGTGTGTGAAGAAGCATTTGGGCTGGGAAGCAGCTGACCTTTGATCCGGTCCCACGTCAGGCACCGAAGGCTGTTATTGATAGGGCACCTGGTTTTAAATGTTCTGTCTGATGTCACTCTAAATCAGCAGCAGCCCTCCCCTGCCCGCCTTGCCTCCCTCCCACTACGGAACGAACATTGTCAGAGATGCGTCCTGATTCTTTTCAAGCAATCAGGGACAAATTGGTTGCACAACAGGAAATGGTCACTAACTTAAAGTGTATGGATGGCCACCTGGAATTCCTGGGACAGGCCCAACACAACACACTCGGCTCTGTTATCAATCGTTCCTGGGAACACGGGTGCTCCTCCAGCTGGCCCTTCATGCTTTGCTGCTGATGTCAAACCTTGGCACTGCTGCAGAAAAAAAAAATTAAGTTAATGAATATAATTTTTTCCATTTAAGAGTCCCTCTCCCACTTTTTCTTACACAGTTGGCATCTGGCACCTATTGTAGAAAGCATGTGCTTATAAAACCAAACAAGCAATAGAGGAAAACAAGTGCTCATAAACTCAGCACTGCCCGATTTGTGGCTCATCGCCCCTCTGTGTGCACGCAGTCGGTGCGAGGCCTGGTGTCATCTGGGTGCTGTGTGTCGGAGGCCATCAATACCTCTTGACATTTTTAGTTTGCTGATAGAATTCCCTATATCAGGATTCCGCAGTTCTCTAGAGAGCTTCTCTTGCCTAAATATGAGACTCCTATGGCCTCCAAAGCAGTGGACCTCTTTATAGGGGTGGCTATGGAGAGGGGCACACTGGTTGGCAGTCGTAAGGACGCTGTGATTTGTGAGGTGCCAGAGTGGAAGGGATGCATCTTCCACTCCTGAAATTCCACCCTGAGAGGTTATTTCCTGGTGTTTTTCATTGCTAAGGATTGATGGTTTGCTTTTTATTGGCCTTGGACCAATTGGCCCTGAAGGAAAGACGGATACCCAAAGGAAAGACAGAGCAGTGAGGGAAAGGGTGGGGCTGGCATCCTATGTTGTCTTCATCGAGATGACATTCAGCTGTGGGGTCATCATGCCCTTGACACCCAGGGGAACAAAACACTAATCATGTCCATTGTTTCTTGTGGTGACAATGGGGTGGGATTCTATGCAGAGAAAAATGAAGGTGTTCTAGTTCATGTGGAAGGGGGGTTCTGGGCCCTCCTTAGGGAGGTGTCATAGCTTTTGATATGACATCTGATATCACATCTGCCCTAGCTGTGTGGTATTAAAATGTCCTTTTTCCTCTGAAAAAAATGTTTAAGAAACATCTTTAGGAAGAAATAATTCAGGGGACTAACAAAGGAGAGTATCCATGATAGACATTTTTAAAGTTAAGTTGAAATTTTTAAGTTATGTTTTCTTTACATGTGTATGTATTTGTGCAGTGTGTGTGTGTGTGTGTGTGTGTGTGTGCGCGCGCGCATGTATATGCCATGACATGAAGGCATCAGAGAACCAATTGTAGGAGCTGGTTCTCTCTTTTTACCATGTTGGTTCAGGAAATGAAGTCAGATCACCAGGCTTGGCAGCAAGTGTCTTTGTCCATTGAGCTATGTCAGGGGTCCACTTCTGACTCCGGAATCTAGAGCCAGGAACATAGACAGCATGTGTATCACGGACCGTGCGTGATCATCCAGCGACTTGCTTTAGCAATGGGCATCTCTCTGGAGGGTGTTCTCCAGGACTCTCTAACTGAATCTTTGAGTACCATCTTTGGGAGTTCAGATAGGACGAACCCTGTGTCACAGCAGAAGTCGCAGTGGGGTCGAAGAGAGGTTCCAAGGAAGAAGAAACCACATGGGCTAGGAGAGGAACAATGAGTAGGTCTGTTAGGTTTGCTGTCAGGAAGCCCATCCACCATTACTGAAACCCTTGGGAGTATGCATTACCCAGGAGTCCCTTCTCCCCGAAAGTCACACAGGAGCTCCTTCTAGTTGCTCTGACAAATACCTATCAAAGTCACTGTAAGAAAGGAAGTTAGGAAGGGTTTATTCCAGGCTCACAATTTGAAGGTGCACTCTATGGGCAGGGGGGGGGGAGGGAAATGGTGGAAGGAGGCCCCAGAGTAACAGGAATGTACCTAGGACATCTTGGTGAAATAGGAAGCAGGTCTTAGACAGGAAATGTATCAGGCTGTGAATGTCAAGGCCAGACCCCAGGGACGGTCCCACTTCCTCTAGTAAGGATCCATCTCCTCAAGGTTCTGTAAGCTTCCGAAGCCATCAGCTGGGTAACCCATGAGGGACAGGTCACATTTGAACCACGACTCTCCAGTCTTCTGCTGGGAAATCGGACTGTAAATGTAATAACTGTTTTTTGATTCTGTGCTCACTCTGGAATCTAAAGCCTTGTACACACTATGTGGTGCTGAGGGACTCACTCTAGAGATGGACATTTTTCTTAAATTTGTTTCCTACGATTCTCTAGTAAGGTCAGATGTGTCTCTCACAGAACTGCAATTTCAGTACGTTTTTGATTATATACTCTAAAGTTACAAATCAAGCATACCCTCATAATTTATCCTGAAGTGGAGGGCAGGAGGGCTCACTGAGTGCTTTCTGACAGTGTTACAGAGTGCTGAGAACATCTAAAGGCCCAAATCTTGTTCCAAACACCATCTTCTGACTGGTTCCAAGTGGACCTAAAGCTATAGTGTCTCCCCTTCCCTCCCCCAACACACACACACACACACACACACTGGGCTGGAGAAAGAATTAATAAAAAGCAATTTTGAATACTTGCCTTGAAAAGAATGAAACATTTGTCCCCCTGGTAGCTTTTAAATGAATACATTATTACCTAGGTTTACCCTTTGTAGAGTGTGATTCCAGAGCGCTGGTGGGAGCAGCTGTGTGCTTGGCATTGCTACACGCAGGGTCCCAGGAGCCTGCTTGCCCTCCCCGTTTGCTTCTCGGCCTGCCCAGGCTGTGCTGTCAGCCTCCTGGCTTTACTTCTGAAGGTCAAACGGCTCTGCCTCGTGCTGCTGCCCACCTCCCTCTGTTCTAAAGACTTCTGAAGTGAGGCTGGGGTAATAATGGGGAACACCCGTGAGGCCTTTGTTGAAACATCTGAGCCTGGGATGTCTATTGGATCTGTTTCCCGGGAAGGGGAGAGGAAGAGGATCCTAGCAGAGCCAAAGAACAGTAATCTTCAGGAAAGAAAGGAAAGGACCAGCAACGGCAACAGAAACTTCCTGCAGATGTGGAGCTTGAAGGAATCCAGAGAGAGCAAGGCTATTTTTAGCAAGAGTAAGAGTGCAAACCATGATAGACGCCACAGGCTGCTGTCACTAACATTTGGCTATAAGCAACATTTTCATATTTAAACATGACAGCCCAGCAAGTTGTGGAAGAAGGAAGAAAAAAAAAAAAAAAAAAAACCACAGTGCTGTCTGCTTGCTGAATAAAAATGATCGCCTTCCTTGGGCCCAGGGGAAGGAGCAGCTAGCTCCATGTGATAGCCAGCCAGCCAGAACTGTGGTCACCTGTATCATCATGAATATTTATACGTCAGCCGCTGATGTCAGGATGCTGAGAGGTGGTGGCTAGTGGAAACGCTATGCCGTGTTCCCTCCATTGCACGTTCCCTCTGAGTTCCCTGTGAACTCAGCTCAGCCAGCACACTTTGCTCAATTAAGCGTGCATGCGTAGAAATACAACACTCAAGTAAGCGCGAATAAAAATATATTAAATTTGAAGAAGTTAAGTAATACCGTTGGGAAAGCCAGTGAACTTGAAGTGAACTCAAGAATGTCAAAAAAAGAGGATCCCCGAAACATGAGATCTGGAGCCATTTGCCAGACCCCGGATGAGACATCTGCCTCATGTCCTCTGGGCCATGCACAGGTGTGTCACAAGCCACTGTCTAGAAGCACACACATTCTCTTGAAACTTTATGTAGCAAGCATGTCTTCAAGTCCTGTTAAAAAATGAACACTGGGGGGCTGGAGAGATGGCTCAGTGGTTAAGAGCACCAACTGCTCTTCTGAAGGTCCTGAGTTCAAATCCCAGCAACCACATGGTAGCTCACAACCATCCATAAAAAGATCTGACTCCCTCTTCTGGAGTGTCTGAAGACAGCTACGGTGTACTTACATATAATAATAAATAAATAAATCTTAAAAAAAAAAAAAAAGACTTCCAACCAACAAGAGACGACCACCCCTGTTCCTCTCGTCGATGATTTAAAAAAAAAAAAAAAAATGAACACTGGTAATGTGGGTTTGGAGTTGGTTGGGGACACTAAAGACAAGGCTTGAGTGACGACCCTCTCTACTCCCCCACTGCCCATTTTGACTGGAGTCTGCTTCTGTCCTGCTCTGGTAGTTAGTGGTCGGTTACTAGTGTTCCTACAGTCTAGCAGAAAGGCTCAGAACTGAGTGAGCCACAAAAGGGAGACCCACAGGGTCCAGCCAACAGCCTCTGGTCGGCACACACGCAAGATGACAGACTGGGCTGGCCTTTGTTGTTTTTCATTTCCAGCCTGTGTTGAATTGATCCACAGGCACAAAAGCTTGGACTTTTCCAGCCAGCCAGCAAAACAGAGAGAGAGAGAGAGAGAGAGAGAGAGAGAGAGAGAGAGAGAGAGA